>AWWV01011729.1:0-72843 GCA_001974805.1 Corchorus capsularis | reverse complement strand
TATTTGCAGGTTAACAACGGCAACTTTTGGTAGGAAGAAGACGAACATTGACTTTATGTTTTTTCAAGTTGTTTTCGTGAAGGTGAAGATTAGAAAAACGAAATACAACGAGTCAGCAGCGAAACGCGTACGGAAAAAAATTAAATAAATAAAAGTTAGGTTGGGCTTAGGTAAGGACCCGTACCCGGCCCAATAACCCAATTGAGGCCCAACCCAATAAATACTCGTTAAATGGTAATGACCCAACAACCGCCAAAATCCCATCGTTTCGGACCGGAAGTCGATAGCAAGCAGCACCGCCATTCGCATCTGCTTTCACGTTCTTCCCTTCTCGAAAACTACACTTGAATTGAATTTACACTCAAATTCTTAATTTCTTTTTTGGTAAAAAAAAATTTCTAATACTGAACACTCACATGCACTACGACTAAAAAGTAAAACCCGACACGACAAATTCTCTAAAATCTTCAGATCTCGAAGCGCTTTTCATTTCCATTCCCATTCCCAAGTATGCGGAGGTAAACGGACTAATTATTCTGTTTTCCTGGAAAAAAATTTCGTTTTCTATTGAACCAAACAGGCATTTTGTTCAAGTGTGGTTTCTGAAATTTTTTTTTTGGTAGGCCGGGGCTGCATAGGCAGCATGGGAAGCAAGGAGGAGGACCAAAGGGAATTTACGCTAAGCTAACTATTGCAGTTGTGGTGCTTCTGATCTGTACACTCTCGCTTTTGTTTTCGGCTACAATTAGTGGAAATCGTGGATCTCTAGAACCTTCTGAGGTTAGTAGCAATAGATAGGATTTGATCTTCTTGATTGTGGGATTGTTGGATTTTGGTCTTGTTTGCTTTCTAAGAAAATGCGAGGAAAACAAGGAGATGTTTAACTGTGATGGTGACTTTGATTAATAAGTTGTTTTCATTTTTAGAAATCCAACGAATTTAATTGTAAATTGGAGATTCATTTTCATTTGATTTTGATCTGTCCTTTACTGATTACATTCCGCTGTATTGAGCTTTTACTCCGCAGGTTAATTAATTAGCATTTGTGTATTGCAACTTTTATCTGATTGTTAAATGATAGAGATGCTTTTTCGGATGAATGGTTTGTAATTAGTATCTCGTATTACTAATGCTAATGCCAAAGCTTGGGAAGCATCATTTATCTCCTTTAACTAGTATCTGAGTTCTTAATTTCTATACAATGTCTCAGTTGCGTCTGTGTGCGTTTAAATAAATTTAACCCCCTTTTCTTATACTCTTACAGTAAACAATACTTATTTCGTTTTTTGTGGTCCTAGTCAAGATCATAGATTGTTTGGAAAGTTGGATTGGATCTTCAATACAAACAGAGAAGTTTCTATTATCTATTGTATTAATAGATGCTATAATATCCTGTTTTGTGCTTGTAAAATCCTTCTCATTTGGTTGGTATGGGATGTACCCTAATTTGTTTATGGGATCTGCATATAACTCTAGTATTAATTGAAATTGTATCAACCTAGAATTTTCTCATCTATTGCTTGATTCAGGCATTAGGCTAGTTTGCCAGGATAGTCCAGAGGCTTGTTTGTTGTTAATATATTGTCAGAGGCTTCAGGTGTTTCCAACTTTTCATACATGGTTCCTCTACTAGATTCCATGGAGTTTTGTTACCTTTGTTGCCTTGTAATTATTGTTTTGAAATGAGCATAATGCAACGAGTTTTCTGTACTTGGATAGTGGTGCATGAGACTAGGTGTCTGTTATTTGAACTGTCTGAATGTGTGAGCTGAGCAATTTTAGGATTTATCTCTACTCTCTTCCACTTTTCGCGGTTGCCATGGTTGGTTGTCGTTATTGATCAATCTAGCTTTGACGATACTATTTTCTACTACGTTTATCCAGATCAATGTTGAAGAACTTTGGGAAAGTGCTAATTCTGGTGGCTGGAGGCCATCATCTGCTCCACGATCTGATTGGCCTCGTAATTACCCATAACCTTTTCCAAGAAACACAAATCTAATTGATTTACTTTTGCTAAAGATGAGTTTTTAGAATCCTGTTTTTATATTCTTGCAGCTCCTCCCAGAGAAACTAATGGTTATCTTCGAGTTCGTTGCAATGGTGGTTTGAATCAGCAACGCAGTGCGGTTAGTTTTAACTTTTTGCTCTAAACTCTAGTTCAGCATATCTGTCTGTTAATTGGCTTCTTCCAATAAGATGAATTGGGTGCAAGCCTGCTTGAATTTTTATGGTTATGTTTTCTTTTAGATTCTTAATTTATGTGAAGTGCTTGTGGATCATTACCAAAGTTTAAACTAGAGCTAAATTTTGTTGATGTTGCTTTAGGGGTTTATTTGAATTAAATAGTAATTTTATGTTTTTTGCTGTTTTAGATCTGTAATGCAGTTCTTGCTGCCCGAATTATGAATGCCACACTCGTACTGCCTGAGTTGGATGCGAACTCCTTTTGGCATGATGACAGGTATTCTCATCCTTGTACCTTTTTTTCTTTAAAAAAAAACGATTTACTGAGGTTGGTTGTTTTCTTTCACAGTTTTTTTATTGAGGTTGGTTGTTTATGTTCCATTCTTGATCTCTTGCAATTAAATGTTCTGATACGATCTTTATTTCTACAGTGGTTTCCAAGGTATTTATGATGTTGAGCATTTTATCCAGACACTGAAGTATGATGTACGAATAGTGGAAAGCATACCTGAAATTCGCAAGAATGGTAAAACAAAGAAGATAAAAGCTTTTCAGGTGAAATATTGGTGCCATCAGTTATTAATATGCAAATAATTGATTCTTTAGAAGTTATTAAAACTTATGTGTTTTCTCTGTTCTTGCTTCATTTTATTTCATTTAGCTACGACCTCCTAGGGATGCTCCTATCAGTTGGTATACCACAACTGCCCTCAAGAAAATGCAGGAACATGGTGCTATTTATCTAACTCCCTTTTCACATCGCCTTGCTGAAGAAATTGACAATCCTGAGTATCAAAGATTGAGGTGTAGGGTTAACTATCATGCTTTAAGGTTCAAGCCCAACATTATGAAGTTAAGTGAGTTAATAGTTGACAAACTCCGTGCACAAGGTCACTTCATGTCAATACATCTTCGTTTTGAGATGGATATGCTGGCATTTGCTGGGTACGCTCTTCTTAAACTTTTAGTAACTATATTATTGCATGTGCCAGTACCATAGATTAGAGGGTTATGCTTATTATCTCAGCCTGGGCTTGTGCCCTAGTTAGCTTTAGTTGTGATAAAGAGGCATAATGGAATTTTATATTACTCTTTGAAATTAAATGAGACCACAAAGACAGTGCACACATACATATCATCTGTTGTTCAAACATACGAATGCTGTCAGAATAAAAGATTATTTTTGCTGTAGAACAAATTCGGAATACTTTTTCTGTAACCATGAACAATTGGGTAGTTTTGTGATGAGGACAAGGAAATATTTCTGAATGGATCTGTAAACTAAGATTTTCGGTTGCAAATGGTGTGTTTCCATTTCCACTTCCCACCTTTTTAGGCTAGTGCATCCTGCTAAAGGCAGGAAGAAATCTCTAATATATTGTTCTGTGCTTTTAGTGACAACTGAGAGTGATGCATCCATTTTTCATGTTTTGACCCATGGATACAGATGGAATGGAAATATTCCAACCACCCAAGTAAAGAACTGTTACAAATAACGAAGAAAGTAAGAGATTTAGATAGGAAGCAACGTAAAATAAACCAAATTTTATACCCGAATATTCGGTTTGATACCCTGCTACTAATTCTTCCTCTGCTTCTGGTAAATCAAAGGGTAATCTCTCACATTCTGCTAGAGAAGAAATTAGAAAAACGATAAACCCTATTGGCTGGCGCCACAAATTCCATCCCCAAAAACCATATTTTGACTGTGCCTCAACTATATCAACTGTACTATCTATTTTTTGAATTTAAATTAACCAAGTATAAAGAAATATGTTTACATAATACATGCCATGATATTTGTGAAGACCTTTATTGGCTAATGCCTATGAATGGTTTACAGGTGCTTTGATATATTTAACCCAGAAGAGCAAAGTATATTGAGGGACTATAGAAAGAAAAATTTTGCCGAGAAGAGACTTGTTTATAAAGAAAGAAGGGCTATTGGGAAGTGTCCACTGACTCCAGAGGAGGTAGCCTATCTTGTTCATCATTTCTCTGATGGTTTCACTCCCTCTCTGAGATTTATAAACAGAGCAACAGAGAGATGGTGCTTATATGTATAATGACTGTTCAAACTGCAGGTTGGTCTTATCTTGCGTGCTATGGGATTTGACAATTCTACCAGGATATACCTAGCAGCTGGTGAGCTATTTGGTGGAGAGCGGTTCATGAAGCCATTTAGGGATCTGTTCCCTCGCCTTGAGAATCACAGTTCTGTAGACTCTTCAGAGGAATTAGTTACAAACACCCAGGGATTGTTAGGCTCTGCTGTTGATTACATGGTCTGTCTTCTTTCTGACATTTTTATGCCAACATATGATGGACCAAGCAACTTTGCCAACAATCTACTAGGTCATAGACTGTATTACGGTTTTCGGACTACGATTAGACCTGATAGAAAGGGACTTGCTCCAATATTCATTGATCGAGAGAATGGACAGACAGCTGGTTTTGAAGAAGCTGTAAGGCGCATCATGCTGAAAACAAACTTTGGTGGGCCTCACAAGCGGGTGTCACCTGAATCATTTTATACAAATTCCTGGCCAGAATGCTTTTGTCAAGTATCACCTGAAAATTCTGCTCACAAATGCCCACCAGATAATGTTTTGGAAATTCTAGATAGCCAGTTAGAGAATGAAGTGACCAATGACCGGGAAGCCCTGGCACAAACAAATTCAAGTAGAACAGAAAGATGATCATTTTGTTTCAGACTTTTGCTATGGTATTCAACTTCCTAGAAACCTAGGAAGAAATTGGTTTGTCTGGCCTTGTTGAGCTGTTCAGGTAATTCCATAATCGGTACCTGTATCTTATGAAGCATTAGTCAAAATTAATAATTCCTGGAGTTTTTTTTTTCAACCTGTCCAGAGAAAATCATTGAGGGTAGAGAAGATTTTTTTAAAAAAAGAAAAGAAAAGAAAATTTAACTTAAACCCTTCTGATTAGATAGTAAAAAGATACATTGGCTAATAAAAATCTCATTTGGTTCTGCAGGTTCTTTGTATTTGCGGTTTGGACTTAGACTGACAGGTCACAGGAACAATTGAATTGGAGTAGGTGAACCAAGTTTGTAGTTAGGAAGGTATTAAATAGAAACAAGATTGGATTGTATTGTTTAACTTAACTAGTGAAATCTAGCTCTGTATTGTATTTGCCACCAAAAAAGGAAATTGATAGACAACTTTGTCGATATCTTGTTATATCTATCTCATCATCTTTAGAAGGGAGACGAATATGATGTTTCTTATTTTGTAGTGGTGCCAATCTTTGTTGACTTGGATACCCAAACCTTATAGTCGATCATCAATAGAATTTATTTTTTATTGCAGAAGTGCAAAAATAAGCATACATGACTTGATTATCCTTATCTCTTTCTGCATTACGTGTGAAAATAGAGCGGACGTAGTATCAAGCTTTGTTGAATGTGTTACAACAGAAATAGGAATTTAACAAAATTGGAACGGTACAACTTTTCTTGACCTTGTATTGTATGCCTTTGGAATTTTAGTTATAATAACAAGTCCCATTTCGCTATGAACTCTTTCTGCTGTGCAAACTGTGATTTAAGTTAATCATGGCTAACCGTGAAAACTATATTCATGATAGAAAGAATTAAAGATCCTACTACATCCATCTATATTCATTCACTCACGAGAGCTTTGGCAAAAAAAAAAAGCTTACTATTAGAAAAATAAAAAATATATGATAACAATGCAAAATAGAAGCTTCATTAAGCAGTGCATTCACGGAATTTATACAATACAACTTTTCAGCAGCTCACGTGCTATGGAGCAATGTACCTGGAAGCCTCATCTTTAGTGTTTCCCTTTGTTACCATCAAAAGCCTTATCCATTTCACCTTGCAAACAATATCCGTTGATAAGTAACCTCGTTAGGCTTTGCACCTTTCTTTCGGATTCATGAGATCAAGCACATCTTTATAATGCTAAAAGTAACTGTGTGTCTCCCCAATTTTCCTGATTTACATAAAGCATATATTATAATGCCTAAAAAGTAACTTGTGTCCGGAGATGTATCGTCTTCAGAATAGGCCATAGGCCATTATAATAGATGCTTTATGTAAACAAGGAAAAAAATGGAGAAAGATGTGCTTGGATCTTATAAATCGGAAAGGTGCAAACGAGATTACTTACCATCAACGGATATTGTTTGCAAGGTGAGATCGATAAGGCAGATAGTGTCCAACATATCATCATCTACTCTTTCTAGCCATTTTACGCAGCTTAGCTTTCTCAATTTGAGCGATTCTGCGCCTGCGGCTGCCAGTAGCTTTCCAATTTTATTTACCCTAATTTCTGCTCTCTTTTTTTTTCCCCCACACCCACACCCTAATTTCTGCTCATGAGGTCCATTTTTATAAGGTCACACGTTAGGTGACTTTTAATTGGGGCCATTAGATTAAAGTGAGGCCTCTATAACCATCCGTTTTATATACCTTTTGTCAACTCTACCCTTTTACTTACAAGTGCCGGTTTTTAACTTTTTATTGGAGCCGGGAGCCGGGAGCCGAGAGAGAAAAAAAAATTACCTCTACTCGACTCTTTCAATGCGGGTAAGACGCTGTATGTATTGACTAGTATTTTGCAGCTTTTTATTTTCTTCCCCACGTCAAATGAAAAAAGATGACAAGTTAGAAATTTTTGCTTTCTTTCTTGCTTCTAATGAACTTGGATAGATGAGACTGAAATTGAATCATGTTGATTGGGAAAATACCAAACTGGGAAAAAATGCAATTCTTCTGAGGAATCAAGTAGTGGGCAATGGGTATGGGTTGAACTTGAAGTTGAACTTGAAGTTGAACTTGAACTTGATGAAGGATTAAGTGAGACCGAAAGAGGTAGGATTCGGATTCATGCTATGAGTTGGACACGAGGCCTTCCTTTTACCAGATCAGATGTCTATTTAATAAGCTTAGCCTAGATAAAATGTACATACATGTGCTTATTTCAAACAAGTGCAAGTGGTATTGGTGTTCCAAATTTGAACTTTCAGAACCTTTTTATTATTATTTTTTTTTGGCAATCAGATTAGAAGCCATGGAAACGAGACTGTATCGTTTAACTACTCAACTCTAGCGCTGTATTTGCCACCAAAAAAGGAAATTGAGAGCCAACTTTGTTGATACAACAGAAATTAAAATTTAATTGCAAAGCATTCCAATCGGAATCATATGGCTTTCTTTCACTACTTTGTATATGGACACTTTCTGCTGTTCAAACAGTGATTTAAGTTAATTATGGGTAGCCATCAAGACTATATTCAAACTCAAGAAACAAAGAATCCATGCTTTCGTTTATTAAAAGATTCTGCAACATCTTTATATTGATTCATCCTTTTGACAGCTTTGGCTCACCAACTGACTTTGGCAAGAGAAGCTTTTCATTCATCGGTTCAATGCTTTGACAATGTTAACAAGGTGCCAGATATTGGCATATGAATTCAGGCAATTCTTACTATGTGGAAAATGTAGAATAATTCAAAATATCATAACAATGAAAACACAAGTTAAACCTGAACAGAAGCTTCACTAAGCAGGAAGCCTGGAGTCTGAACTCTGAATTAAAGAAAGGGCAAAGCAACGCATTCACAGAATTGATCAAATCCTCTTCAGCAGTTTACGTGCAATGGAGTCAGGTATCAATCCCTTCTGGACCATTTCTTCAATATACCTCGAAGCCTCATCCTTAGTCTTTCCCTTTGAATAAGCATTTACCAACGTTCTACATATGGCCAAACATGGTGAGAAACCCTTTTTTACCATCAAATTGAAGACACTCTCTGCCTTAACTATTTCACCTTGCAAACAATATCCGTTGATTATTGTATGGTAAGTAATCTCGTCAGGCATTGCACCTTTCCGATTCATAAGATCAAGCACATCTTCAGCTTTCTCCATCTCTCCTTGTTTACAAAAAGCATCCATTATACTGCTAAAAGTAACTGCGTTTGGAGATATATCTTCAGCAACCATTCTACTAAATAGGCTTGTAGCCTTTTCCCACTGTCCTAAATGGCACAATCCATGTATTAAACAGTTGTAAGTAATGACATTAGGTTTCGCACCCTTCTCAGCCATTAAATCCATAACCTCAATGGCTTCTTCAGTTCTCCTTTCGTTGCAAAGAGCATCAATCATACAGTTCCAAGTTACGGGATCTGGCTGCACTCCTTCATCCATCATTCTGTTAAACATGCTTGTCACTTCCTTCCATTGACCTGAACGACAAAACCCATGGATTAAAGAATTATACGTGAAGATATTAGGTTTCACACCTTTCTGAGCCATTAAATCCATAACCTCAATGGCTTCTTCAGTTCTCCTTTCCTTGCAAAGAGCACCGATTATAGAGTTGAAAGTTATGAGATCTGGCTGCACTCCTTCATTGACCATTCTGTCAGACAAGTTTGTCACTTCTTTCCATTGGCTTGACTGGCAAAACCCTCGGATAAAGAATTATAGGTGACGACATTTGGTTTCAAACCTTTTTCGGTCATCAATTCCAAACATTCAAATGCCTTCCCTGTCTTGCCTTCCTTGCATAAATTATCAATGATGGAACTAAAAGTTTCAACATTAGGTGGAATTCCAGAAGCAATCATGTTTTCTAATAAGTTGGTGACCCCTTTGAAATCACCAGACCTACCCAAGGTGTGAATAAGTGGATTGTAAGTCAGAACATCAGGCAATATGCCTCTTTTACTCATTATATTAAGTAAGGACTTGGCTTCATGGATCTTCCCATCCTTGCAAAGAGAGTCAATCAGAGCATTGAAGGTGTACACATTTGGAGAAATTCCCCTGTTAATCATGTCACTTAGCAAGCCTTTGGCTTCATTCCACTGGCCATTGCCACACAATCCATGAATTAATGTAGTGTAAGTAACAATATTTGGCTCAACACCTCCATCAAGCATATCTCGAAAGATAATCAAGGACTTATCAACACTTCCCTCCCTACAAAAGCCATCATTTATGGTGCTATAAGAAACCACATTAGGTTTAAGGCTTGGACTTCCATTCATCGTTTTAAGTATTTGAAGGGCATAACGGGTGTATCCCGACTTGCAAAGGCCATTGATAATGATGCTGCAAGTGTATATATTACATGGATATCCTTTCTGTACTATTCTCCAAAACAATTGCATGGCCTCATCAATTTTACCCTCGTTGATAAGCCCAAGAAGTAGAACGCTCATGGTATGAGGGTCAGGTTGAAAACCGAGTTTAAGGATTAAAGCCAACATAGAAAAACAAGAGTCGGCATGCTTCAAATTGCAATAGCAATTCATCCAGGTGGTCATAGTGGAGATATCGGGTTGCATTTCCTCGCAACCCATCGACATCATCTGCTTACACATTTACACAACAACTGAATAATGTTTCATCTTGGAGAGAGCACCGAGCAGATGATTGAAAACCCAAATGGAGGGCAAGGGTGAGAGTGAAATCATGGAATTGAAAAACCCCAGAGCCTCATCAAGCTTAAGGGACCTAGACTTACACTTATCTATCACCAATTTCTCCAGATGGGTGGGACTGGGTTTAGACAAACCCACATTGACATTTCTATCACTAACAGCAGCAAAAGTAGAATATGTAGCGAGGAAACAGATATTGCAGAGTCGAGAACCAGAAAAGGAGAAGAGAGCAGCAAAATTACCCGAAAAAGGAGAGATCCTCTTCATCATCTTTCTCGCCGTTTTACTGTTGAGCTTCTGCTGTATCGTTTATTTTCGAACACCAAGCGGAGTATTGTGTTTTTATTGTGTTTAATTACTGAGCTCCTCCCAATCCCATTTACATTTACACTGAGGGGTTGGAAATTCTCTGCTTTTTGACATTTTGTCATGTCTACGTACGGCATTGGCAAATAGAGCTGTCGAAGGTTGGGCCATCCGTCCAACGGTCTAAGCCCCTAAGCCCGTCTGATAATTGAAAGGATTTGGACAAAAATATGAAATCTTTTGGACAGATTTTGGAAAAAATTTTAAACCTATTTAGAAAGCGGGTCGGGTTTGATTTTGAGTGTTAAAACCCGAATCTGATCCATTTAGATAATAATGATATATTTTTTTTGAGAAATAGTCATATAAATTTCATTGATTAAATCTCATCAGGATTACGTACGTACAGAGGAGTTCCACATTAAACATAATTAGCCCCAACATCACATTCTAGATGGGCTAAATTATGAGCAAATTTATTACAATGTCTACTGACATGCTTAAAATCAATTTCATGAAAAGAATTCTCCAAATCCTTAATCTAATTAACAAGAACACCCCCCTCCCAACAACAATTGGAGTCCTTAGTAATTTCCTTAATAGCAAGGGGGCAATTACTCTCTACACAACATTTTAAATAGCCATAGTACTTTGCTAACAATACTCCAAAACGAATGGCATACATCTCTGCATAAAGCGAATCCGGGACAAAGTTTATTCTCGATGTTGCACTCAACAATACTTTGCCATTTTCATCCCGAACCACTACACCCAAACCAACTTCACTCTTCTGCGCTACATAGGCTGCATCCACATTAACTTTGATCAAACCTATGGCAGGTGGCATCCGATGTTGTATCTGTCTGCGAACCATCGTCCTATTCTGTCGTGTCAAAGCTAATTCCATTTCATTAACAAAACGGGCTGCTGAAATACATACAGCTTCAGGTGTTCGACACACCTGATTATGGAGTGTCTTATTCCTATTAAACCAGATCAGCCATAGTAAGAAACATACCAACTCCAAAGAACCTAACTCTCGGGCCTTGGTAAATAAGTATAGCCAGAAATCATTCGAGCTTGTCCAAGTATCCAAATAGCCCAGCAGCCAAGGACAGGCTGTTTCCCAAACAATTTTCGCAAAAGGGCAGAGAAAGAAAATGTGCAGCATAGATTCAGTACCACCACAAACTTCACAACTGTCATTCACATTCACACCTCCAACTCGCAACAAATGCTTCATCGGCAAAATATTCGAAACCAACCTCCATAAGAAACACTGAACTTTTGGAAAAACTAAAGTTCCCCATATCATTCTCCAAACTGGTGACCTCAACATCGGGTTAGCTTCTTCCTTTCCAAGGAAATTTCTTGCTACAAAGTATCCGCTTCTTACCGAGTAGTAACCATCAGTTGTCTTTGACCAAATAATTTTATCTTTACCATCAATTAGGAGAAGAGGAATAGACATAATTCTATGGACATCATCCTCCACAAACAGCTCTTTTAACAAGTCATAATCCCAATATCCATCTGTATCAAGTAGGGCCTGTACAGGGGTGGGATTACAAACAATACCAGGACTGGGTGTAGGTTGGTTACTTGGAGGATTATTTATCCATTATCAATGTTAGAGTCATCTCCAACCCTCCACCGGCATCCTTGCCTCAGAACTTCTCTCCCAGCTAAAAGGCACCTCCACACAAAGGATGGGTTGTGTCCTAATGTAGCTTCCATAAAAGAACATTTCCCAAAATATTTTGCCTTTAAAATACGATAGCACAAAGAATGTTCATTCTGTAACAATCGCCAGCCTTTGTTTTGCAAGTAAGGCTAAATTAAAAGCCTCAAAGTCATGGAATTCAAGGCCTCCGTCAAGCTTCGATACACACATAGATTCCCATGATTTCCAGTGGATCTGTCGTTTTTGATCAGTTCCACCCCAGCAGAAATTTGCAATGATCATATTCAAGTCATGCGGGAAAGTTTTGGGAAAACGGAAACAGCTCATTAAATATGTCGGAATAGCTTAGGCCACAGCTTGTATCATTATCGCTTTACCTGCAGTAGAGAGTAACTTGTCACGCCATTGTTGCACTCGTTTCCAAAGCCGGTCTTTAATCATTTGTAGCTCTACCCGTTTAGTTCTTCCTATCATAATTGGAAGACCAAGGTATTTATCATTGTCTAAAACTCGTAGAACTCCCATTTTAGACATAATTGAACTGCGAACACAATCAGGAGTATTACTGCTGAAAAGGATAGCAGACTTATCAATGTTAATCTGCTGCCCTGAAGCCTGCTCAAATATCTTCAAAATTCGCAAAATACCATCACACTCCTCCTCAGTAGCCCAAAGAAATAACAAACTATCATCCGCAAAAAAATATACGTGAAACCCGCGGAGCATATCAGAGCTATAGACACTCCTTGAATTGCTCTCTCTCTCTCTCTCAGCATGTTCCAATAAGCACGATAAGTCTTCCATGCAGAACCAAAAAAAACGGAGATAATGGATCTCCTTGACGAATACCTCGAGATGGAGTGAACTTATCTGTAGGCACCCCATTAATCAACATCGAATAAGAGACTGTACGGATACACATCATAATTCGAGATATTCACCGAGCTGAAAAACCCAAACACCGCATTATTCCCTTCAGGAAAGCCCATTCAACCCTATCATACGCTCTACTGCTATCAAGTTTTAGCGCCATGTTCCTCTTCCCTCCATTGCGCTTGTTTTTTAAATAATGAACAGTTTCAAAAGCTATCATAGCACTATCATAAATCATTCGTCCTGATACAAAAGCACTTTGATATAATTTTTATATTACATTAGATTAATTAAATGAAATTATTAGATATGTTAACGTAATATTTGTTAAAAAGTTACTATTTCTTTTTTAGTAATAGATTGATCCAATCAAATAGTCCGGATTACATACCAGGGTAAAAGCTCGTACCGCACATATATCAAATTTAGGATCTCCGTAATGAAGCGAGCTCCTTCGCATAACATTGATTCCTTCATTCTAACAAACATATTACAATCAAATTTAGGTAAACTATGAGTACAATTTTTTTTAGGAAAGAATCATTTTCATTTCTTTAAAGAGATTGGGACTACAAATGCACAGGAAGACTCGTATACCGTTACATGATTAGCTACATTACCGAAACGCTAATCTATGAGCCAGCAAACCCAGTGAAATCTTATTACAATTCAAATAAATCTCTATGTCCAAACATCTAAATGAGAATTCAACCCAAACTAGAAATTATACCATAAATAACCCAACTACCTACCAAATAAACAAACAAATTACAAACAAACTCACATTCTGTGAGAGTTGAACCCAAGACCCCATGGTCTAGGTAGGCTGGAAACTAAGAGTCCACTATTCTACCCCCAGGCCAAATGCCGGATGACATGAGCACAAATATTAACTTTAGGTAACATTGATTCCTTTCATAATGAAGCAAACTCCTTAGCATAACATTGGTTCCTAAACTATGAGCACAAATATCAGCTTCATAATGAAGCAAGCTCCTTCGCATGACATTGATTTCTTTCATGATGAAGGAAGCTCCTTCGCATAACATGGATTTTATAACATTGAATACGATGGGAGTTGAACCTGAGACCTCACGGTTCAGGGAGCATGCACCTTACCATTGAGTCAAATGCGCAGGTGCAATTATTATTAATGTTAATTAGTTAAGTTTTGATTATTAAAATATATATTAATTGATAATTATATAAATATATAATAAAAATAAAAATTAATTATTATATTATTTATTTCGTAAACGGACAAACTTGAACGAGCTTGGTCAAAGACTATAGTTATTTGGACGGACTTGGACAAAATGGAAGGCCCGTTTAATCGGACTGAATCGGGGTTGGGCAAGCAATAAGGTCACTAATATGAAGCATGGGTCATACCCGAACACGCCCATAGAAAACTCTATTGGCAACCAAGTCGGTACTTAAATTCGTTTTATCTTGGATATTTCTATTTTGGGTTATTTTAATTATATAATTTCTTTATGAAAATCAATAGTACTGATCATTAACCATTTTTTACTGAATTATCAAACCAATTTTTTTCAACTATTGTATCTTGGTCATTTTATTTCAGTTTTTATTATTCTTTTTGAAGAATCATTTCAGGTCATTATTATACGTAGGACTTATAATCAAAGTCTAATTATTTTTTAATATGTATTTATGTACATTATATTTTACTACATAAAATTGATTATTATACGTTATAATATATTGATACTCTATTTTAAATTCTGTATTGCTAAACACCGCCCCCCTTTTGCTAAATACCGTCCCCCCTTTTACACTTTTACCCTTTGTTCATATTTTGAACTTTCTAACAATTTCTTCAAACTCTCAACCTTCAAACCCTAAACTTCATTTTTAACAACTCTTCAAACTTCATTTCTAACAAATCTCCAAACTCATTTTCCTTCATTTTCTTCAAAAATCTTCAGAAAATCATGTCGAATTTCGATGCAAGTCGGTTCACTGTCAAATTTGTAAGTTTTACATTATGAAAATCCAGATCTAGAGAAAAAAATTTGAATTTTCGATTTTTTTTGTTTTAGGGCTGTGCCGCCCAGCCTGGGCGGCAAAGCCATTTTTTTTAAAAAAAATTAATTATTTTTAATTAAATTAATATTAATGTTTATGATTAATTTTAATTAGTTTATTAAAATTAGTTAGTTTATCAATTTATGTTTAATTAGTATTTAATTAGTTTATGATTAATTAGTTCATGATTTTTGTTTTTTGATTAATTAGTATTTAATTACTTAGTTTATTAGTTTTAATTAGTTAATTTACGATTAACTACTGTTAATTAATCTAAATTTTGATTGTTTAATAGTTTATTAGTTTTAATTAGTTTATACTTAATTTGTTTATACTTAATTTGTTTATTTACGATTAATTGTTGTTAATTAGTTATAATTGTTAATATTTTGTAGCTCTCACGAGGAGGGGAGGGGAGTAGCTCTGGAGCGCGACACACTAGGAGTCGCAATGTAATTGCCTCCGCCCGTAGGGACAGGGAGGAGCAGTTGCAGAGGGAGATAGAGGCAGCTGAGAGAGAGGCAGCAGCTGCTGCTCAGAGGGGGAGAGAGCTTGTTGTTGTTGCTGCTGAGCGGGCATATTTTGATGGGGCTGGGAAGTTGACTTCTTCTGATTCTGATTCCGAGTCCCAGTCCCATCCATATATGGATCTCCCTCAGTCCCACCCATATATGGATCTCCCTCTTATGAGGGGTCGAGGAGGCCGCTTTACTATTACTGGATCGACATCAAGTACAACTTTAGTTTCTAATTTTATATTATTAGAGTAGTTGTAAATAATTATTAGATTTAGGGTAGGCTGAATTTAGTTATTAAATTTGGTACAAATTTAGTTTTTTAATTTTATAATATTAGATTAGTTTTAATTAATTAATTTATGAATTTCAGGGAGTAGCAAACGATCCAGACGATCCTGCACCACTGATGCGGACTGGGTGATTAGGGACCCAGTGCCTGGTGGCCCTACAGTAGGTGACGTGATTCCCAGTTTTCTTGGGCACATTGTCTCGCGTATGTTTGCGGGCCAGATGAGAGGCGTCCTGAAGTGCCAGAACAGAGCGCAAGTTTGCCAGAAGTTGAGAGACTGGTACAATGTTATGCCAGGGGAGGAGCAGGAAATGATTGACCGGACGGGGTTACAACACCTCCCTTCTACATTGTTCAGATCGATTGATCGTCCACTGATTTTTGCGTTCGTCGAGCGGTGGTAGCCCGATACGAACTCATTTCACATGTCGTTCGGTGAGATGACTATCATGATGCATGATGTTCATCTT
This sequence comes from Corchorus capsularis, assembly GCA_001974805.1. Taxonomy (NCBI): domain Eukaryota; kingdom Viridiplantae; phylum Streptophyta; class Magnoliopsida; order Malvales; family Malvaceae; genus Corchorus; species Corchorus capsularis. The sequence continues at coordinate 57,021 of AWWV01011729.1, read as the reverse complement.
ATTCTAGGTGTGCCAGTGGAGGGACAGTTGATTACATGGGATCTGGACTTTGATCCGATGCAGTTCGCCATGATGGAGGTGTTGGACATTCCTCAGGACGTCTTGAATGCTTTGCACTATGATCATGGGGGAGTCTTGACTGAGTCGTTCTTCAAGTTGCGCAACAAAGATCGGATGGCTAAGACACATGCCATATCATGGGTTTGGATTTTTTTTGGTTCCACCTTGTTTTGTGACAAGAGTGGGAATCAGATTAGACCCTCATGCATGCTAGATGTGAAGGAGGGATTAGAGAATGTCCCCAGATATTCATGGGGAGCTGCTACATTGGCCTATCTCTATCGTCAGCTAGGGGTGGCGAGTAGAGGATATTGTCAGGGTATTGCTGGTTGCATGACCCTACTGCAAGCATGGATATACGAGTACTTCCCATGCTTCCGCCCCCCTCGTGTTCATCATGATCCCCGCTTGCCCCGATGCGCCAGTTGGGCTATCCGAGCCGAGGACAGATCAGAGGACCGGTTGAGTTCATTACGTAACCGTCTTGACCAGATGGTCGCATCCGAGGTACGTTATACATTTGATTTATAATAATTATATACGTTACTTTATAAGATTTATAATAATTATATAGATTACAATATAAGATTTACTAATCTATGTGATTGTTTTTCTATCTGTATGCAGGTGACATGGTTACCCTACGGGAGGAATCCCCATATGGTTCTACCCAAGACTACATATACCGGATTTATTCAGTATCGGGATGTGCTTGAGGTCTACTATCCTACTCGAGTGCTACGACAGCTCGGCTTTGTGCAGACCATCCCTCCCCCTATTTACCATCTGTCTACGGCAGTACGGTCCTGGTCATCAAAGCAGTACAAGGTCAATTGGCCTCAGGACTTTGCCGAGCCTCAGTGGAATGGCTTCCCGCATCATTGCATGCTTCCCGTTTCCCAGTACGAGTCCTCTGATTCGGACCCTTCAGCATGTGACCCGGAGTACATGGATTGGTATGTTTCGCGTTCGCATCCTCGTCTGGTGAGCATTGGTGAGCCATCATCTTCAGCGGTGCCTCTCCGCTCCAACAGTGAATATGTAAGTTGATTAAAACTTGTTTATGGATTATGCAAATAAATGATTTTTGTTTCTTATAATGTTTTTTTTTGTTTCTTTGTAATGGGTCACGCAACTGACCCAACTAAACAGGGAGATGATCAGTGATATTTCTTCTATGGATGAACAGTTGGCGGCCTTGCGTGAGAACGATTTGGCGCGGATTCTGGAAAAGTGGAATTTGGCCGAATGATTTGTATTTATATTTCTTCTTACTTGTTTAGGGATTAGATTGAGGTATATTTTTTTTATTGCATTAAGGGATTTATATACTATATAAATCCTATAAACACTTTTAACATTATTGTATAATTATATGTGGTAACTTAATTACAGAGACTCAATGTTAACATGTAAATAAACTTTATTGTACATTAACCAAATTCATTTCTTTGGTTGTTCCACTCTGCTATTCTAAGACGATACCTTTCATCCCAACCGTCAACAAAATGATCATGGGGGGTGAACCAAAGATTGAGTATAGGCGGTACAGGACAACCGCTACGTAAATCTATACGAATGAAGTGCGGGTGGCTCCCTAAGTGAGCAATGTCGATCTCCCGAGCAGGCCCTCGTGTAGTCGCTGGTGCACGCAAGGGCAATACAGTACAATACCAGGAGAACGGCATTCCATATGGAAAAAAGAACACAGCTGCATTAAACAATGTAGCAATGGGCCACAAGTCCTCATAAACAGTCATCCAGTGGTTCCGTAGACAGGGCCCGCCATTCCACCGAATACGTTCGATTGCTTGGTCGATGCCATCAACGTAGAAAGACTGATACAAATGTCGGTAGGTAAAAAGCTCGTTTGCAATGCTGTGTCTTACTGCGACGTACTCCTCCTGACTGTTGAAAAATACCGAGGCAACAACACGGAAACCACAGTTGTCGTCGTCCCTCACATTGAGGTATCGATAAACGTGCGAGGAAATAATACTTGGGATCCTGCTATACACCCAGAATTTAGTAAGATCATCCGTCATTTGATCTGTGGCACAAAATTTAGATAGGATGAACATTTAGTTAATAAAATAAAAGCACAAAATATAAAACAATTAAATTAATAGTACATTTCCAGAGCCATTATTGACGGATGACGAAGAGCTACGCCCACGACCAGTGGAGGAAGAACGACCACTTGACCGACCACGGCCACGACCCCTCTGACTGTACTCCCACGAACTCGGATCACGTCTGGTCGATCTACTTGGTCGACCTCTAACTCTCGTGTTCACCTCCGGCTCAACGTAATTGGCTTCATCCGGGTGAAGTTGGCTGTGGAGGAGAAGAGATGCTCTGCGTACAACCGCCAGATCGCTTCCTCGGATTTGATCAACAAGTGTCTGAAAATACATTTGATGCTCCGGCATATCATCACCACCGACAAAGTCATCAGTTCCCACAAAGTCACCAGTTCCCAACAAATCAGATTGCTCAACCCGATCACCCATAGTAAGTGTTCTCCAAAACATGTTAATGCGATCGACACTAATCGGGATACCCGATTCCATGGCACCCTTGAGCTCACAAGCACAAGGAATGTCATGCGTTATCCTCAGCACACAACCGCAGCGATCACCCACTTCATCGGCTATTTCTCTCATCCGTCGTAGCTCAACATCAAGCAATGTCAAACAATAATGGGAAACTCTACATGTGAGGTAGTTGAATGGAAAGGAGGAGTAAACATGTCCTACTTTAGATGTCGATTCTTCAAATGTGCGCCTAATAATGAAACATAACATAGGTAGGATAAAAATAGCTTCATTAATACTACCCTAAACAATAACTTAACTTTTAAGGAAGGAACCTGATCTCAACAAGTTGACTTTTTATTGCTGTATGGATACGTGACCATACTGTATCCATAGCACCAGTGGACGAGTGAAGCCATTGCTTTATCATAGAGTGTGGACTCTCCACTCTACAGGTAGTATTGTTGCCAAGGTGTCGCACGTTGTTCGTCCACTCGTGAACGAACTTCTCCTTGTGCACTAACCATGTTTCTTCAATATAAGTCACCACCTGCGGAAATAATAAATGAATACACTAATAAATAACCACCGTATAAATAATAATAACATTCAAAATAAATACTACGACTAATAATACATAATACCACATGGGGTCTCTGCCTTGACCACCGATCTCTCATAAAGTTGACTTGTCGATTGTACTCCAGTTCTATTGGGGCTTCCAAGATCTGTCTCCACCTCCCGTTCTTGAATGACTGTGTGATGGCCTTGTTTTTGTCACAAATTTTGTACACATTATGTTTAACGTCCTTGTTGATGTGCCATGTGCAGAGCGAGTGGGGAGTTCCTGGAAAAAACTCCCTAATCGGTCTCATTAGCCCAAACTCCCGATTAGTGACAATAGTAGCCGGATGCACATCATCCTCAATCAACAGCCTCAAGTTCTGCAAGACCCAACGATAACTGTCCTCAGACTCAGTCTTCATAATTGCATATGCTATCATGAAGTTCTTGTTGCATGGAGTCATCCCCGTCATTTCAAAAAAAGGCATCTTGTACTGGTTGGTTTTGTAGGTTGAATCCATGCCAATAAACAAGGGGAAGTTTCGGAATAAAGCGACTGATTCTGGATGTGCGCAGAACATATGAGTCACAACTCCAGTCTCCGAGTCAGCATATGCATTACATACATAGTTGTTTTCCCTCGCTTGATTGAAAAATTGACCCATAACATCTCTACCCTCAGCTTCCTCCTTTCGGTGAACATGTCTATAGTTGTAGACTTGTTTTCTGGTTGCGTAGTCCTTTGAATGTTGATCCATAATAGCCACGTGAACAGCAGATGGCCTTGATAGCTTCATGTCCCGTGCAAGTTTCTTTGATGCCTCACTAAGTCCGCTCATCTGTCGATGTCCCTCCGGATAAACAGACAAAACATGGTTGTGCATACCCTTTATACCAGGATATGCTACAATCCTCCAACGTCCACACTCACGCATTTCTTGGACCTTAACCCGGAAAGGGCATTTGCATGCCTTGGTCTTCGTATTCCTTCGCACGGCGGCATCTATGTCTTTCAACAAACCCCTGTACAGTTCACCACGAAAACATCTTAGTAACTTCTTCTTACTGCCATCTTTGTGCGAAGAAATTACTAACTCGAAATGATGAATAACTACAATATCTTTGCCCCATTCAATTGCGTCATCATCGGTGAGAAAAGTTTCATTAGTCATGAATGTTAAACTGTAATCAACACCATCATTACCAAAATCTTCCAATTCAATCTGCAAAATTTAATTACCAAAATCATGAATTAATTAATCATAAACTAATTAAATACTAATTAAACATAAACTAATAAACTAAGTAATTTTAATTAACTAATTAAAATTAATCATAAACTAATTAATATTAAAAAAATTAAAAAAAATGGCTTTGCCGCCCCACAAGGGCGGCATTAGCCATGGCTTGCCGCCCTCCTGGGGCGGCACCACTACTTTTAAAGATTTTTTACCTCATTCGATGGCGAACCCACGTTATCGTTCATTTTCTGAGTTCTCGGCTAGTTTCACGTTAGTAATTAGCTTGTAGATTTCAGAGGATTTGAAATGTTACAAAATGGAGCAAATGGCGAAAGTGTTAAAAATTATAAAAAGGGGGACGGTGTTTAGTAAAAAGGGGGTGATGAATAACAAACCCCAAAATTTGTGTGTGCACATATATATACACACATACATTCAAAACTAAAATATTTAAATATTGCAAATCAAAAAAAAATATTGAATTTTCTACGTGTATATTGTTCCCACTTGAGACTTCAGTTCACTTTTATATATGGACTTATTACTTGATTAATAATTACTACAATTTACAAAAATAATACTTTATTGAGTTGAGTCTTTGGCAAAACAAAAAAAAGAGTTGAATTTTATTTTGACATGGATTCATGCATATTTAATATTTCCCAAGGTCACTTTAAACCATACTTATCGGATCCATCATACCCCGCGATCCACGTTCCGGGATCCACGTTCTAAATTTGGGTATATTTACGTTTGGTTCACTTCGGGATCCCGATTTAGATCCATAGAATTGACGTTCCGAATTTATGTATATAAATTAAAGAAATTAAGGTTAAAAAGTATAAATTGATACAAATACAATAAAAAACAAGTTTTTTTTTTGGCGAAACAATAAAAAACAAGTTTATTAAGCTATTTTTTTTAACGAATTTGACTTTAGAATACAAAAATTTCTAATATATTAATCTAAAAATGAGCATTGTGTGCTCTTATGTCTCAATTTTTATGTAAATTAATCAACTAAACTTAATTAATTTATAGAAATTTTGACTATATTTAAAAGAATGCATGATATAAATTATTAATGATCCTAATTTTTTTTTTAAAACGTACCGCATCGTACCGAATGAGTATACCCCTAACGTATTGCGTACCGACCAAATAGTAATCCCCGTTCCCGTTCCCATTCCACGACCCAGATCGTACCCGATCCAGGTAACAATGCTTTAAACAAACGAAAATTGGAAAACAAAAAATCAAAATGTTGACGTGCAAATGATTTGATCTCCTTTAGGTTTAGTTGTGATTATTAGATTAGCACATATGAATAATTCAAGATAAATTTGCAATAACTGAATTAAGTTCCAATGGCCAGTGACATATAGTACTGCCAAAAAATATGCAGGCTGACATGGAAAATGGTTGAGAGGAGAATTGTTAAATAGTGTCATTCACTCATTTGATTTCAAACTGATGCTAATGAAGATAGCCAAAATCTCCTAAAGGAACAGAACCAAAAACTTGTATGCAAAGTAAATCCTGAATAAGATAAATGCATAAATTCAACTTAAATGAGTTCAAAATAAAAATTTAATTAAACAGAACCTGCATGTTAGCGGTCAATTCATTCCCAACCATTTTACAACCCACCAATTTTAATTTACAATCATATTTTTTTGGCTAGAAAATGCAGGGTTCATATTGTTAGAACCTGTGGACTTCTCCAACCTCTTTGAGATTTCTGACTGACGAGCCACAAAAACTTTCTGAATTGAAAAACTCTTATAGGAAAAGGAGAAAAGAGCAGCCATATAAAAATTAAGAATACTTTTCTGGATGATAAATCAAAACATGCAGAAATAAATAACAATTTAAAATCAGTAACAATTAAGTGACATCTTTTTAAGAGAAGGGGAAAAATAAATTGAAATAATGATTGTGACCCAAGAGAGTGCTAACTGCTAAATCTCTCCTCAACAGAACCAGTTCCAATCATTATCCAAAAATCCCAAATTCATTTCATATGCTCATACTTGTCCAGAACTAGAATGTATAGAAGTCATATTATATACCATGCGAAAGGAAAAGAAAAATGACTTCCAGATAGCTCTTCCTTGAAATGCTTGCATTCAGACCGTTTCTCTGACAAATCTGACAGCCATTGCCAACGATCAGGAGCTAAATACTCTAGCAACAACTGCAATAACAACCAAAAAGCCTTATCTTGGTAGTGATAAAAAAGTAACGACAAGTTTGAAATGAATTTAAGCCAGAAATTCATTACAACAAAGACCACAAATGGAGAAAAACCCTTTCTTACCATCAAATGGAAGACATTCTCTGCCTTAACTATTTCGCCTAGCAAACAATATCCGTTGATCATTGTACGGTAAGTAATCTCGTTAGGCGTTGCACCTTTCCGATTCATACGATCGAGCACATCTTCAGCTTTCTCCATCTTTCCTTGTTTACATAAAGCATCTATTATACTGTTAAAAGTAACAGTGTTGGGAGATATATCTTCAGCAACCATTCTACTAAATAGGCTTGTAGCTTCTTCCCACTGTCCTAAATGGCATAATCCATGTATCAAAGTGCTGTAAGTAATGACATTAGGTTTCTCACCTTTCTCAGCCATTAAATCCAAAACCTGAATGGCTTCTTCAGTTCTATTTTTCTTGCAAAGAGCATCAATTATAGAGCTGAAAGCTACCACATCTAGTTGTATGCCTTCATCCGCCATTCTGTCCAAAAAGCTCATTGCTTCTTTCCATTGACCTGAACGAAAAATCCATGGATTATAGAAGTATAGGTGAAGACATCTGGTTTCAAACCTTTTTGAATCATCAATTCCAAAAGTTCAAATGCCTTCCCTGTCTTCCCTTCCTTGCAGAGAGAGGTGATCAGAGCATTGAAGGTGCACACATCAGGAGATATTCCCCTGTTTATCATGTCAGTTAGCAAGCCTTTGGCTTCATTCCACTGGCCATTGCCACACAATCCATGAATTAATGTAGTGTAAGTAACAATATCTGGCTCGACACCTCCATCAAGCATATCTCGAAAGATAATCAAGGACTTATCAACACTTGCCTCCCTACAAAAGCCATCAATTATGGTGTTATAAGAAACCACATCAGGCTTAAGGCTTGGACTTGCATTCATCGTTTTCAGTATTTGAAGTGCATAACGAGTGTATCCTGACTTGCAAAGGCCACGGATAATGATATTACAAGTGTATAAATCATATAGATATCCTTCTTGTACTATTTGCCAAAACAATTTCATGGCCTCATCAATTTTACCCTCATTGATAAGCCCAAGAAGCAGATAGTTCATGGTCAAATTATCAGGTGGAAGACCAAGTTTAACAATTAATGCCAACACAGAAAAACAAGAGTCAGCACGCTTCAAATTGCAATAGCAATTCATAAAAATGTTCATAGTGCAGATATCGGGGTGCATCTCCTCGCAACCCATCATCTTCTTACACATGGACACAACAACTGAATAATGTTTCATCTTGGCCAGAGCACCGAACAAATGATTGAAAGCCGAAATGGAGGGCAAGGGTGAGAGTGAAATCATGGAATTGAAAAACCCCAGAGCCTCATCAAGCTTAAGGGACCTAGACTTACACTTATCTATCACCAATTTCTGCAGATGGGTGGGACTGCCACTGGGTTTAGGCAAACCCAGTTTGACATTTTTATCATTCACTGAAGTGGATGTATAATTAGTAAATCTCTCTTTTTTTTTCTTTTTTTTTTTGCCAGACAAATCTCTTACTCAAAGAAAAAAAAGTAGTATAGTATTTTTTCTTTGGCAAAAATCTCTTACTATTTATTTAAAAATTAATTTTTCTCAATAATGATTAATTAGCACCTTATGGCCCCAACCAAAATTTTTCGTCAAAAAAGCAAGTAGCTCTTATTATTATGATGCCAAAAAAAAAAAAAACAAGTGCCTCTTATTAATTAAAATTACTAGTCTATAGCTATTTTGCCTTAAAAATGTTAGTATTTTTTTTTGTTTTAAAAATTAAAATGAAGGTTTAATTATAAACTAGGCAAGTAGCAAACAAACTTGTAAGAGTATGATAATTAATTTGTCCGTTGTGTCAATTTGTCCCAAAATTACCAACGATTATGCCAAAGTTTCTAGGCGTGAAAAGTTTTAGAATTTACAAATTGACAGTATTTTCTTTCCAATTAATGGGTCCTCTCCCAAAAAAATTCAAATTCAAAGGTCAAATTGGCAAAAATAATAACTCAGGGACCAAATAATATCTTTTATGAAACTTTTGAGGGTCATTTTATTTTTATATCTATTAAGCTAAAAAAGTTGCAAGTTCTTACTTGTAAATGCAGAGAAGAAGTTTAGTACTAGTATTAAATAGTTAAGCAATAAAAAACAACTATCTCCAAAACCTCATTTACTGCAAAAATAAATCAAAATCCTGAATGAAACAAATGAAAGATTTCTCAAAATAAAAATTTAAAGGAACAGAAATAGACAGACATGTTCTCCCTGCATGTTAGCTGTACACCCAACCAATTTACAAGCACTTTTTTTTTTTTATACTTCAAACCGAGGAAAAGAGGCAAAATGCCTGTGCCTTGTGTATGCAACTTGTTTGCAACAAAGAGCAGAGCAGATGGTTGATATTCATGTTTGCCGAGGCATAGTTTTGGAGCAGGGTTAAGATCATAAGTAAAATCCCCGGCTAGAACACGCCTACGAATGACAATCAGCATCGCATGGCATATCCAAAAGCAATGTCTCCTGCAGATACAACTAAATTATCTTTGCAATAGAAGAACCATAAACAGCCCCAAAAGCTTCTGTAATCAATGATTATCTTAATGTACACCGAGGAACCTCATTTACTGCAAGGTATCTTACTTTAGTTGTGAGCTCTAGATGAGGCCAAAGCTCTTCATTGTGTTCCTTCTGAAGCTGTGACAACCTAGTCATTTTGGAATGAATTCCCACTTTACTGTTGTCTTTGCTTGCAGAAATGGTCATTAAATCCAATCAGAAACTCAACCAGACAAAAAGGATGTGTTGGCTTCAGCAGCAGCCTGCAAGACTTTGAATATGGTATAAATAATTTTAATACTATTAAATTGACTGAAATCCAATATAACAATTTATCTAAAAGAATGCCCGAAATAGCCATTTTCATTATACAACATTATTCATCAAATTTGCAATCTCCTTAAACCATTTTTATCAATATAAATATTTTTTTATTAACATTCCACTTGATTGTAACTACTTGTTTTCGAAAAACTTTACATCAAGTTAAAAAATGTACGACATATACATCCTAATAAAAACATCCTTTCCGGCTTTCCCTTTCGTAAATGAATAGTATACAAATTTTTTTGTAACTTCTAATTTCGTGTTCTTAAGTAGCAAAAAAAAAAAATGAATACTAAATCTTTTATTTCAATCAAAAGATTACATACGTCTAGTTCACTGCCCTCTCCTCTGCCACTGAAAGTTATTCTTTCAGTATCACTATCTAAATTCAACTCATGTTTCTCTATTGTCCCCTGCTTCTGCTTTAAGCGAAGGCACCTACTCCACATTATTGTCTAATCACTTCAATCAAGATAAAAAGATTGGTCAGACAACAAAGTAAAGGTAAGGAATTTGAACTACCATAACTTTCTCTGTAAAAATTATGTTGTTTACATTTAGATTCTGATATACACAATCTTTACTTTTGCACAATCATCAGTACCTTAAAAGCAGAAACGAAAACTTCTTAACCACTAAGCAGACAGTTTGGCCCTCAAGGAATCACCATATTCTAAATTTGCTAAAATTACAGAGATATTCTCTGCCATCTAATCCAGTCAATTAAGAATGACAAATGATAAAATTTCAGTCCTTTACTCCTTTAGCACAGTAGTGTTGAATACTTCAGAAAACAGATTAGAGTTTTTATATGATAGTAATTTATCTCCTTTATCAATTGTATGCCAAGACTGAGTTGCAGCCGTGTTAATCATCCTATTCTTATGCCAGGTTTTTAGTTAGCCTGATAATTTTAACTGTATATCAGATATCAACAGTAACACAAATCATATCAGCATCAACAATCCATAAAAACCCCAACATATTGTGTTCCAAGAAAAAAATTTAATGATTTCATTCCTAGATATTAATAGCAACGAACCTGCTGCAGTATTATAATAGGGAGATCAGCTGTCACAGGCATATTTGTTTAGAGCACGCATCCTCAGAACTTCTTTTGAACAGGCCTACAACATGAGGAGCACCTTGCGCTTCAACATTAGTACAATCATCATTTACAACCACCTTGGTACGGAATTGTGATTTTATAGCATCTTTCAGGATCTGGTACCCTGATTAGGGGATCAGTACTCTGCATGAAGAATTGACTGAGAAATTTTCATAAAAATTGTTCAGAGAGGTGTTTGAGAGTGCCATGTGGGATGGGTCATCAAATGGAGATATGGAACCCTGCTAACCTGCAGATATCATGGAACATAAAAAATAAGAAGATTGAAATCAAAGGAAAACTTATGTTAATCAATGTAGAATGATTAATGAGGAAAATACCACAGTTTATAGCTCCATAAGATTGATTGATGAACTAAGGATCAAGTGTGTTACCTTGACACACTCATCATTGCCCATTGATTCTTTCTCACTATCATATGAGACATATATGGTATTCCAAAATAGCTGCAAAGCTCACTTGGACAGCCAAAAAGAAGATTAACACACTAGAAAATGCTAAGAAAAAGGAGTGCCAAGATTTTCAAAATAACGCTGACCAGATGTTAAGAAATACAAAAGCTTCATTAAGCACGAGATCAAGAGCCAGGACTGAAGCAAGCCTCAACACTGCATTCATAGAATTGGTCAAATACTCTTCAGTATTTTCTGTGCTAAGTATTCAGAAATTATTCCCTTTTGGACTATTTCTTCAATGTACCTCAAAACCTCATGTTTACTCTTTCCCTCTGAATATGCGATTACCAACATTTTACATGTGGTCAAACTTGGCGAAAACCCCTTCGTTGCCATCAAATTAAGGACACCCTTAGCCTTATCTATTTCACCTTGCAAACAATATCCCTTGATCATTCTATGGTAAGTAATCTCATCAGGCTTTGCACCTTTTTCATTCATAACATCATATACATCTTCAGCTTTTTCCATCTTTCCTTGTTTACATATTGCATCAATTATAATGTTAAAAGTAACTGTGTCTGGAGATATATCTTCAGCGACCATTCTACTTAATAAGCTTGTAGCTCTTTCCCATTGCCCTGAATGGCATAACCCACGTATTATAATGTTGTAAGTCACAATGTCAGGTTTCACACATCTTTCAGCCATTAGATCCAATACCTCAATGGCTTCTTCGGTTCTCCTTTCCTTGCAAAGAGTATCAATTAAAGAGCTGAAAGTTACCACATCTGGCTGTACACCTCTTTCAGCCATCATATTCAATACCTCAACGGCTTCTTCAATTCTCCTTTCCGTGCAAAGAGCATCAATTATAGAATTAAAAGTTACCAAATCTGGCTGCACTCCTTCATCCATCATCCTGTTAAACAAGCTCGTCACTTCTTTCCATTGGCTTGACTGGCAAAATCCTCGGATTATAGAATTATAGGTGACGACATCTGGTTTCAAACCTTTTTCAGTCATCAATTCCAAACATTCAAAAGCCTCCCCTGTCTTCCCTTCCTTGCATAAATTATCAATGATGGAATTAAAAGTTGCAACATTAAATGGAATTCCAGAAGCAATCATGTTTTCTAATAAGTTGGTGATCCCTTTGAAATCACCAGACCTACCCAAGGTGTGAATTAGTGAATTATAAGTCACAGCATCAGGCTTTATGCCTCGTTTACTCATTGAATTGAGCAAGGACTTGGCTTCTTGGATCTTCCCTTCCTTGCAGAGAGAGCTGATCAGAGCATTGAAGGTGCACACATCAGGAGATATTCTCCTTTCGATCATGTCAGTTATCAGGCCTTTTGCTTCATTCCACTGGCCATTGCCACACAATCCATGAATTAATGTAGTGTAAGTAACAATATCTGGCTCGACACCTCCATCAAGCATATCTCAAAAGATAATCAAGGACTTATCAACACTTGCCTCCCTACAAAAGCCATCAATTATGGTGTTATAAGAAACCACATCAGGCTTAAGGCTTGGACTTCCATCCATCGTTTTCAGTATTTCAATTGCATAACGAGTGTATCCCGACTTGCAAAGGCCACGGATAATGATATTACAGGTGTATACATTACATGGATATCCTGTCTGTACTATTCTCAAAAACAATTTCATGGCCTCATCAATTTTACCCTCATTGATAAGCCCAAGAAGTAGAACGCTCATGGTATGAGGGTTAGGCTGAAGACCAAGTTTAAGAATCAAGGCCAACACAGAAAAACAAGAGTCCGCATGCTTCAAATTGCAATAGCAATTCATCCAGGTGGTCATAGTGGAGATATCGGGGTGCATTTCCTCACAACCCATCATCATCATCTGCTTACACATGGACACAACAACTGAATAATGTTTCATCTTGGAGAGAGCACCAAGCAAATGATTGAAAGCCCAAATGGAGGGTAAGGGTCTAACTGAAATCATGGAATTGAAAAACCCCAAAGCCTCATCAAGCTTAAGGGACTTTGATTTACACTTATCTACGACTAATTTAGCGAGATGGGTGGGACTGGGTTTAGGAAAACCCAGTTTGACATTTTCATCATTAACAGTAGGAAAAGTAGAATATGAAGCAAGGCAACAGAATCTGGAGAGTTGAGAGTCATAAAAGGAAAGGAAAGCTGGATTACCAGAGAAGGAAGCGAAAGAAGGAGACATTGCGGTTGCTAAGGTCTTCATCATCGTTCTCGCCATTTTACTGTTAAAGCTTCTTCTGCTTTATGATGCTGGGTTGTCTGCGTCTGCGAGTTTAACTCTAAACAGGATATAAGTCGGGGACAAATAAAATAACAAGAAGTTTCTGAATTTATTTATGTTTTATGGACCAAATGCTTTTTCTTTTTCTAATAATCGTTTAGTTGGAAAACAATTCAGGTCACACATCATCTGGAGTTTTTTTTTATCAAATTATAACACTTGAAAAACTTATTTCTCAATGTATAATACTTTAAAATTTATTTCCCAAACTATAACAAATACGGTACATTGGGAATTAAGTTTTTCAAGTGCTATAGTTTAAAATCGAATTTCATGATCTAAACAAGAAAAGGGATCCTCATCTACCGTATATCCATCTGTGCCAATTTTTCTTTATTTCTTTAATCGTATTTGTTATCATATTCTCCTTTGATTATTTATAAATTCAGGCAATCCTTTTTTTGAAAGCATAGGCAATCCTTTCGTCCTTTGATTAAAGTATTTTTTTTAATGGAATTTGTAATAAACAAGACACCTTTGATTAGAGTATTTCTTAATGGCATTTGTAATAAACAAGAAGACACAGGCCACTCATTATATATGAAGATAAAATAATTAAAAAAAGTAGTTTACTATAGTTATTTTTTGTAAGGAGTTTTATTTTTGTTTTTTTTCTTTTTTGCCACTTTTGGCCAGAATTTTTATTTTTTGTTTTTTGTTTTTTGTTTTTTTAATAAAATCTGAATTTGTCTTCGAATCAACTCGTGAGACAAAATCAGATTCACATTATATTTAGTATAGACTCCTTAATGATATATATTACAAGTACAATAGAAAAACATTTAAATTGTAAAAGCAAAACAAAAATTGAGTCTTATAATGTCAATTGTTAATCAAGAAGTTGTACCAAAAAAAAAAATTGTTAATCAAGAAGAAAAAAATTGCTGCATATGTCTATGTCTTCTAATTGCTGAGAAGTTAGTCAAACGAGCAATGAAAAACAGCAATCTCCAAAAGAAACAAAAGGGGTGTACATATATTCCCCCTGTTTACAGAACCAAAACCTTTTACTGCAAAATAAAAATCCTAAATAAATCAAATACTAGTACATAAATTTAACTTAAATAAAAGATTTTAAAATAAAAAATTTGATCAAACAGAAATGGGGAGAAATGTGCTCCCTCCATGTTAGCTGTTATTCCCAAATCCCAACCACTTTACACCCACCAATTTACAAGCAGCGTCTTTTTTTTTCCTTTGAAACCGAGGAAAAGAGGCAAAATGCGTGGTCAATAAGCTTTACCCAGAGCCTTGTGTGCGCAACTTGTTTGCAACATAGAGCAGATGGCTGATATTTGCTGAGGGATAGTTTTGGAGCAGCTTAAGATTAGAAGTAAAATCCCCAGCTAGCAGTCGCCTACGAATAAGAATCAGCATTGCACAGCATATCCGAAGCAATGTCTCCTGCAAATACACGTACATTATGTTCGTCATAGAAGAACTAGTAAATATCCCCAGAAGCTTCTGTAATCATATGATTGATTTAACATTGCACCGAGGAAACTAGCATGTGAGCAGGCAAGAAACCATGTATGTAGTACCCAAGGAAAGCCATCAGTAAACAACACCCGAAAATTTAAGAAAAAGAGAGTTATAAGTTAAAACCTCTGTGCACAATCATCCCCTTGCTAGAATAGACCATTTAAATTTCCAATCAAATCAAATGTATATCATCAACAACTATCATGCTATTGTCATCATAACAATATAACAAATTAACCATACGAATGATTATTACCAGTGCAAATAATGGAGCATACAGTTTAATTAAATTATCAATGCTTGATGTATCTTTGTGACTTTGTCTATCCCCACAGTAACCCTATTGATACAGCCAAGCCCAACCCCCCTTGACAGGTAATAAACAGAAACTTATGGCACAAACCAAATATCCCACGTTCAGGCGTCACCTATCCCCTCCCCCAATTTCTCCAATGAGTTGAATAATAATTGGTCCAGCAAGCCAACAACTTCCATGAAAAAAGTATAGAGAGAGAGGTTTAGAGGTAAAAATTGCAATCATACCAAAGGACCTTCAGGGTCACTTAGAAGTGTGTCCCATATATGAAGGCTGTCCGCAAAATTGAATTCCTGTGTCAAAAGCAGAGTAATCCACCTAAATGCATAAAACTGGGGGTTGACCTGTGATAAATACACACAGCAATTAGCATTTAGCAGAAGTAATTGCCTCAGGAAGAGGGAAGGGGGTGAATTACACAGGAGGCAGGGTTAGTGATAAGAGACAAGCATGAGTCAAGAAATAAGAGATGAAAAGAATATAGAAAGGTAGCACCTATCATTTAAAGCTGTTTAAATTTTTGCAATGGTGTCTTACTTTAGTTGTTATCTCCAGATGACGCCAAAGCTCTTCATCATGTTCCTTCAGAAGCTGTGACAGCCTAGTAATTGTGGCACGAATTCCCACATTACTGTTGTCAAGTTGCTGGCAGAAATGATCACGAAATCCACTCAGTAACTCAACGAAACAAAAGAATGTGTCGGCTTCAGCAGCGGCCTGCAAGACTTAAAAATGGAAAATGATGAAGAAAATAATAAAGCATAGCATAACTTATCATAATGACTAAGGTATCAATCTAAGTCATTTTCACAAAGGTATCAGCTATGTAATTGGACATGGTTATCTTTGACATCTATACTCCAAACGTGTTGATACACATAATATATATGAGTTATATGAGTCAGCCAGATCAATAAAGTTGAAGAACATAAACCTATTTTGTTTTCAACTAGCTCACTGTATGTTGCAAGACAACAAGAGTTTTCATATGCAAAAGCACCCTTCTCTGTTGTATTTGAGACTACGAGAAACATAAATATTAATTATAAAGGACTAAGGAAATCTTACTTTAAAGATCCAAGACCAGGGAGGCTAAGACATCATCATCAGTAAGAAAAAGATCATTGCGCATCTATTGTTCATTTTCTTTCTATTTTTATTTTCAAGAAAACTACACTTTCTTCTTTATACTCCTATCCCAGACATGCTTCTATAGTCAGTAAATGAAATCAAAACAACCACTGAACTTCTTTACATGTTTCTTCAGGTTTTAGAAAAAATAAATACAAAAGAATTTTTGTGGCATTGCAAACAACAAATAAATGCAGAGTTAAAGATGCAACGGCACCAAACAAACACTGAAGACTGTTCATCATGCTTTATAATATTATAGATTATTCTATTCATATACTCTTGCAGATTGGCTCATATGCAACTTCCAAATCTACTTAACTATAGAACAGGTCCAACTGTCCAAAAATGAGAAATATTGTTAAAGACAAAATCCAAGCATGTTAGAGATTAACATAAAAAATCTGCATGAGAAGGTAACGAGATCTTACCGCCATTTCCTCATCAGGGTCATTTCTGAATACATAAAATAGAGGTGCCAAGATTTCATTCATCCCTTGAACATATCTTATACCAGGATTTAACTTGGCAAATATAATCAATATGTTCCTCAATGCATCCTGAATATGCAAGATACATATGAATCAGAAATAGCTTTAATTTATCTTATAACTGAAGTCAGAAAGAGTGAAACAATAAAAATGAATGAAAAAAATTAAAGTAAGAAAAAGATGCATGCCTGATTAGATTTTGCAAGCTGTGAATCACCAGAGAAGAAGTGCATATCTGGATGAGTACGCTTTACATCTCGGTCAATCTGTTCTATGATTTCCGAGTCCTAGGAAAACACCAAAAAGTAGTGCAAGTTCAATTAAAAACCCCATTTCTAGGTTAGAAGTAAGTTGATAATAATCCTTCAGTGCTTTTACACTTCTCTGTAAATAACTGCTATCAATAAATTCCGTTTCCCTTTCCTAATGTAAACTAAGCACTATAAGTCAGGGTCTGATGACAACAGATGATGGCAAGTAGCTCAACCAAGCATTTACAACCTATTTTAAGCATTCCACATAAAATGCAAATGAGACGAAGTATGGCTTGTAAAAGCTTATTTTCAAACAAGCCTAACAAGATACCTGGAAGAATTGATTCCAGATGCTGCTCTTTCCAAGGCTCAAAGGATGCTCTCCCTGAGGTATTTGAGATCTTGACAGCATACCACTGCTTTCAGATTTGAACTCGTCATTGTCAGAACCCGTGGACTTCTCCAACCTCCTTGTGATTTCTGACTGACTAGCCACAGAAACATTCAGAAATCCAACCAAAACTCTTACAGAAAAAAGGAAAAGGAGAAAAGAGCAGCCGAATGAAATAATACTACTTTTATGGATGGTTAACCAAAATATGCAGAATGAAAAATAATAAAACAGTAACACTTAAGTGGCATCTTTTTGTAGTTATATGGGGAAAAATAGACTGAAGGAGAGATAAATTGCAGTAATGTACAGCCCCAAGAAAGGGGTAAATTTCATTTTACCTCTTCTCAACAGAATTAGTTCTATGTTCTTGGCACCTACCTATCCCATTTCATTCCAGTCAATATCCACAAAATTCTTTTAAAATGCTCATAACTGCCAAGAATGTTTAGAAGTCATAGTAATGTACTCAATCATGCACTATTTTTAACATGCAGAAAGAGAAGAAAATGCCTTACAGGATTCATCAAGAGCTCTTCTTTGAAATGCTTGTACTGAGACCGTTTCTTTGATAACTCCGACAACCATTGCCCACGATCGGGAGGTAAATACCCTAGCAACAACTGCCATAACAACCAAAAACCCTTATCTTGGTACTAGTCCAATACCGCTAGAAATGCATTTAAGCTAGAAAATCATTGGATCCAAAGACTAAGCACTGGAATTCAACATTTTTCAATTTTCTCAGAAACAAAAGAGTATAAAGAAAAGAAACAAATAAATACCTTCCACACAGTAGACCTGATTCCTGCACCATCAGGGATCCCCTGCGACGCAATCCTCCTCAATTCCCGCATATTTACCACCTTCTTTGACAACTGAGAACAAAAACAAATTAATCCAAAAAAGGGGAAGAAATCAGATGAAATAATAGAAATAGTTTAAAGAAACGGTTAAAAAACCTCGGCCAAGAGCTGAGCCTGGCGAGAGATATCCTCGGGAGAAATGCCAGAAGAGCCGCCGTTTTGATCATTATTATTGCTATCATAGCTACTATTACTATGAAGGGGATCCCGGCTTTCGGATTTCGGAGGTGTAGAAGTGGACTGAGGTCTTGAGGGTGCGACGGGAGGAGGCACTGGAACCGGAGGCTGAACAGTTGGCTCGGCAGCGGAAGCGGTGGTTGCGGTGGTGGTGGTGGTGGTGGCGGTGGCGGTGGCCGGAGAAGGGGAGTAGCGCTGGAGACGATCGTCGTTGGGAGTGGTGGACCAGAGCGAACTATTGAGCCAATCAGGTACTCGCTTCCTCACCATTTCAAGATTGGAATCAAGATTTCCCCTTTTGTTTCTGGATAAATTTGTAAATTTGTAAAAATAATAGCAAATTCGTTGTGATGTGTATAAAATCGGAGAATGTTTGAGGAACTGATTTCGGAGTCGATGAACGTGGTGAGCTTTTTCTTCTTTCCTTTCCTCTTTTGTTCTCTTTCTCTTCTCCTCGTAAAGAGAGAGAGAAAGGAGGTGAAGTGAGTAATGGAGTGGCAGACCGGTGAGAGAGAGTGGTCAAGGACCAATGAGAAACTGACGAATTTTCTTACAAAAATATTAGTAAATATTAAAATTAATTATTTTTTTATAGAATTTAAATAATACTAATAGGGAAATAATGAAACATTAATTACTTTCTAGTTTCAACATCAAAATAATTAGGTTCTCAAAAAAAAAAATCAAAATAATTAATGAGTGGAGTCATGGGAGAATCTAATTTCATACTTAGTACTTAATTATTTACTGCCAATTGTCATCAAATTACACTTTTACACGAACTTGAAACTTCCTTTGATATTGACATCACCCAAAACTTATGGTGTAGACTTCAGCACTCCCGTTGTGGTACTACCACTTTTGGATGTGACGCTCCCAATGATTTCTTACCATTAGATTCAATATCTAATTTCCTTACCGTCCGATACAATAAGTTTTAACCTGCTAAACAGGTTTTAAAAACCTTTTGGACTGAATTCGTATATGGTTATCCTCGTGATAGATTTTTACACCTTTTTATTCCACTCGTTGATATCAACAAAATTTTTTTCTTAAGTTTTTATACGTTGTATATTTTGGGGAAAATATACGAATTGAATGTCAAAAACTTAAGAAAAAAATTGGGGATAGAAATTGAGGAAAATATACGACGTATAAAATCTTAAGAAAAAAAATTTTGTTGAATCAACGAGTGGAATAAAAAAGGTGTAAAAATCTATCACGAGGACAACCACATACGAATTCAGTCCAAAAGGTTTTTAAAACCTGTCTAGCAAGTTAAAACTTATTGTATCGGACGGTAAGGAAATTAGATATTGAATCCAATGGTCATAAATCATTGGGAGCGTCACATCCAAAAGTGGTAGTACCACAACGGGAGCGCTAAAGTCTACACCAAACTTTATTTATTGATAAGTTGAATAGCAAGATTATTTATTTTAATATTTAAAAATATATCCTACTTAAATAATTACTCCCATAATTTTTTCAAAAATCAATCCCAAATTTTATAATCAATCAATTTTAAAATCAATCACATTATAAAAGTTTGTAATTCAAGGAGGAATTATTAAATTAGATAAGTCCACCATGTCATTCATGGGATTAACCACTAAAATTGTGATAAGTTCAAATCAATTTCTAAAATTTAGATATAACTTTAACCCCAAATTTTGTTATTTTTAAAATAAACAATAGGATAAGTTCCCGATTTTAAAATATCATCTCGATATACCTTTAGAAAATGGTTAAGTTATCATCATATTAGTTGTTGGTCTCATATCTGACATGAATGATCATTCCCACCTAATAATTCCTCCTAATTCAAGATCATTCCCAGTTCCCACCATGTCATACATGTCCGCTTTGATTATAAACCTTTTAAGGAAATAAATAGAAATTAAACTATTAACAAAACAAAAGGTTAAACCAAACATAATTGGGTCACTAGACTGATTATTACTAGTTACTAGAGAAAAACAACCCTGACAGGGCTTAAAACCAAACTTGAACTTCAAAATTCGTAATTAAGTCAAGTTAAATTTGAACTACTAGACTGATTACTTGCTCACTAGACAAACTCCTTGGTTCCCCACAATATTACAGCTAAGACAAGATACCCTTTGATGTCTAAGCCACATGAAAAGTCCAGCAACAAGAGTTCAGAAAGAAGCAAAAGTAAGATTAGCTGTTGTTTAATTTTGCAGCCACAGAAAACATGGGCCCTTGATTGTTTCGGATTGTAGTATTTGACAATACAAACTTTTTAGTCATCATGTTTATTGTTTTGTATTACTATTAGAGGTCGATTGTTGTTTTTCATGGAATAACTCTTCATAGGAGAGTGATTTTTGGGAGAGTGATTCTAGGGAAAGTAATAATTAAATTCCACGGAGAGTAGTTTCAATGGTTTGGTTTATCAGCATTTTCCTTAGAAAATAATCTAATTTTAATGATATTTACACTTTCCATGGGTGAAAAAAAACTCTCCCTACTCTCCCTGTGGGAAAGTATTCTCCCATCTAGCAAGGAAAGTAGGTGCCCTACAAGGTGCCCTTAATGCCCTACAAGGTGCCCTTAAAATTATTTTCACATCTAAAATTATCAAAACAAACGATGGAGAGTGTTTCCATTCTATTACTTTGCCAGAAAAGTAAGCAAATACACTCTTACATTATTATTATTATTATTATTATTATTACAATGCTCAAAGGAGAAGGTGTGGGGCACTTTGAGTGATATGCACCAAATTATTTCAAAGTAAATCTATGTTTTTTAGGTTGAGTTTTGGGTCCTTTTGTTTTGCTGATGGAAAAGATTGGATTCATTGGTTTGGAATTTGGTTTCTGATCTAGTTCCATGTCAATGATTGCCATCAGCTTCAGTAAGATTCATGCAATCTTGTTGATCTGTAATGCTCTGGTAAACTGACAAGCTTGAGACCATAAATTCTATACATAATTATTGGTTTTTACTAAATTTGTTTTTTTACCCATCTGATATCCAGGGTTTTGTTCTGACTAATCCGAATCCGACCCGCGTCACACACCTGGTTATGGTGGGTGAATCTACCAACAGGGGCAGCTGCTTACGGTTTTTACTAAATTTTTAAACCAATAACAAATGCAATTGTAGGCAGAGAATGGTTGCCATATGTACTAAACAAAAGCAAAAGATTGAAATTTCTATCTTGGGAATTTTACAAAATCCTGTTTTTTTTTTTTTTTTTTTTTTTTCCTGACTTCAAGTAACAGTAGACTACTACATACGTAAATATAACACAATCAATGAATTTAGAATTTAAAAAGAAAAAGAAAAAACAGTTAAATCAGTTCTCAAGATATGATGTTGTTTCATTTGAGTAGTGGTCTTCACCATGCTTCCTTATTTGATTTCAAAATTGAAGCTCTGTTTCTGTATTCGTTGTGATTGTCCCTTGGAAGGTGAGAGGATTATCATAATTACTCCAATTTCCACCAATTTTTATTTGCCTGAATTTCATCATAGCAAGCTCTGTGACATGATCAAATGCTCATTGGTAGGGTAAGTTACCAATGATTGAGTATACTTCCACAATGCATATATAGGATGGGGTTACCTGCAAACAAAAGAATGATACAATCAATATTAGCCATTAATCAGATTCAAATATGCATCAAACATCCATAAGTAGTTATTTGTGGCCTCTTATCGACAAAAGTTTTTATCATTATCTTCTCAAGAATAGATTAACCAGACTATTTAACACAAATTCCCACCCTATTCCTTGTTTAAAGAATTAGCAACTAATCTAGATAGATATTAGTGTTTTTTTCCCTCTCTCTAAGTAGAGTTAGATAAAGGATTTACCCAGTTTACATTCGTCACAATTGTGTAACCTGTCATGTGCTTGGTATGTCTTTAGCCTGGCATGATGAACCTTCTCCTCAATCTTTAAACCTTTTGAAGGAACTGTTATAACTTGCGAGGGTCTGTCTTTCCTATTCAAGCCTTCTTGAATTCTGCTCAGATACAAATTGAGTCATCCGGAAGTACCTGCATAATACAAGGTAAATCTCATATGCTTTTCGAACTGACTCTGCAATCTAATTTGGATCATGAGAGAAAGTGAAACACAATAAATAAGTATAAAAATGGAAAGCTACCATACAGAAGCACAGGATGGCATGTACGTTATAGAAATTTAATTTTAAGCATTTTAGTAAAATGAAATGAAGTTTGGCAATCAACAAGATATTAGGGATGCAGAAATAAGTATCTTAATCTGAAGAAATAGATACTTTTTATACCATTTTAATGAAATAAGTTGAGCATGAAACATCCAACCATTCATGCAATGAAATGTACAGAGTTTTAAAGGTCTGATAATCTTGTGGTTAGGTTTGGACCTAAAAAATCAGAAGCAACTTTTAGGCATGGAATGGAAGATACCAGCCAAGAGAACCATTAAAATATAAACTCTTGTCCGGTGAGGACTGAGGACCAATTTCCTCAATTCTTTACACAAAACCCACCTAAGCTAGCATTGGATATGCTACTAAATGAGATTTTGTGCGTGTAGAAGTTAGTGACATCCAGCTTTTCTATAAGAGTTATTTTTAATAAACCAAACAAAAAACTAATCTGTTATCAACTAAAATGTAAAAGCAGATATAATGCTGCTGGTACTTACCATTTCACCAATAATCTCCACATGAGCAGACCCCATTCTTGAAATGATGGAACCGCTTTATATCTCTCAATACTATATCCCTTTGGCTCAACTTGCTAGCATATTTCATCAGAGAATGGCAATCCCCACACACCCGTAAGTTCTTCACTATCCTGATGCATGTCCCCGGAGAAGTGCAGATTAAAGCAAAAGCAAGAGCCAATTTCTCACTGTGACTTCCCAATGCATCTTCCTTCTCTTCTTCCTCAATGTTATGAAGAACCCACCCAGTTTCAGGCATGTATCCTTGTTCCCTAGCACCGGCCACTATTTCCTCTAATTTAAGGTAAATCTCTCTTGCATGCTTATGAGCATGATCACCAGCTACAAAAGAATGCACTTGTCCACCAACTTCAATATAACTCCACCCTGGATCTTTTCCAACAGCTCGATTCTGCATCAACATTCTTACTCTCTCCACATCTTCCCATCTCCCAACTGCAGCATAAACATTTGACAAGAAAACATAACTACCAGGATGTTTAGGTTCAAGCTGAAGGAGCTTCTCTGACACTAGTTCTGCCATCTTAATATTTTTGTGAGCCCTGCAAGCACAAAAAAGTGCTCCCCATGTCACAAAATCAGGACTTATAGGCATCCATTCGATGAACTCCAGTGCTTCATCTAGCCGGCCAGCCCTGCCTAACAAATCCACAACCAATGTATAATGTTTCATGGTTGGCTCAATGGAATAGTCAAGCCTCATGCTGTCAAAGAAGTTAAGCCCAAGCTTTACTTGCCCAGCATGCGAGCATGCAGTCAGGAGAGCGAGAAAAATCACCTCATCAGGTTTAATTCCTGCAAACATGGCAATTTTAAGATTATTGAAAAAGTGTTTTTTTTTTGGGCACAAAAGTTTATTGAAAAAGTTTAGAATGAATAATTGAGGTCTACATAAACTACGAAGTCCACACCTGAAAACATCATCTTTTTGAAGCACTGGAAAGCTTGTTCATAATATCCATGGATTGCCCAACCCCATATCATGACACTCCAGGTTAAAATGTCCTTCTCTTTTGTCTCATCGAAAACCTTACATGCAGATTGGATATCCCCACACTTAGCATACATATTCACCAAAGCAGGAGCAATTGCTTTATTCAACTGAAAACCATTTTCCAGAAAATAATTGTGAATCCGCACTCCAGCTTCAAGCGCACCAAGTTTAGCACAAGCAGAAAGAGCAGAAACAAGAGTAAGATTGTTAGGCTTCAAACCGCCCTCTAACATCTTGAAAAACATTGATAATGCCTTTTCATGGTCTCCATTCTGCGAAAACCCATTAACCATTGTAGTCCAGGAAATTACATCCTTCTCCTTCATTTCATTAAAAAGAACCATTGCTTCACCCGAATCCCCATTTCTCATAAACCCATTTATCAAACTATTAAAAGACCCAATATTCCTCTCAGGCATGGCCTTGAAAAGCTCCATGGCTTTCCGCAAATTCCCCACTTTACAGCACCCGTTAATCAACACATTCCACAACAATATCCTCCCATTCTTAATTCTTTCAGGACTTTCGTCAAACACCTGAAACGCCAAACCCAATTCCTCAAGTTTTACATACAACTCTACTAATGAAACGCGAACAAATGAATCGAACTCAAACCCACATTTAATTATTCTTCCATGAAGGATCAGACCAAGGCAACGAAGACCCAAACCGGCTATGGATTTGAGCACAAAAGGGTATGTAAGCCTATCTGGGCGAACTCCATGGCTCAACATGAGAAGAAAATGGGAAACTGAAGACTGGAAATTGGAATTGTCAGTTAAGCCACGGATTAAAGCATTGAAAAGGAATAGGCTTTTCCGGTGAAAGTGGTTGAAAACAGAGAGGGCGTAAGGAACGGACTTGAGGGAAGAAGAGACTGAGATTAAGAGAGTGGTAAGATTGGAGCTGGAAGAGAGATTGCGGTGGAAGACTTGGGCGTGGATTTGGCGGAGCTGAAGGATGTTTTTGGAGGACCGGATGAGAGAGGCGAAATGGGTTTTGAGGGGATCTTGGGATGATGGAGAGCCATTAGAGATGTGAGGTTTTGTTTGCCTGAAGGAAAATGTCGATGTTTTCGATGATGAAGAAGGGCGAGGTTTCGGTTTTCTGAAAGAGGAGGCTGATGATGATGAAGAGCCATTAGAGATGGAAGGTTTCGTTTTTCTGGAAGAGATGAAAGGTTTTGCTTTTCTGAAGGAGAAGGAAGAGGTGGCTTTGGCGGGAGAAGATTTCCGTTCAAAGACACGCCCAATACTTTTCATTTCAAGTGTTTGTCAAAATGACTAAGGATGCCGATTGACTTGATATGTAGTATATGCCTAGTAGAGTTTCTTGGTTAAAAATGGCAATGGCATTAACGAACTCTTATAAAGTAGCCCTTCTCCATCCATTTTTTTGTTTGAATTTTTTTTTTTATTTTCTATGTTTTTCGAAGCTTTTGACATTTGATAAACATTTGAAGAAAAACCTTACAGCATATCTGAATTGGGAACCATAAACCAAAGATATGCCAAGTTATGGCTTAACGAGAGTCGAAAACTCGGTTTATATAATAAAGCTGAACTCTTAAATATAAATGCATATATCTCAGTAATTAACCCAAGAAAACACAAAATGTAGCGAAGAAAGTGAGAAATGTATACATTATTCTTTTTCGTTTGAAAAATATTTTACAGTTTAAGTTATGAATTTATTGAACTTTTAAAGCACTCCGAAGAAGGGATTGTTTATTGCGGAGTTCAGCTCAGATCCGGCTGAGTTCAGCACTTGCATGTCAACTTTGTCCCTTGATAGAAATAGGAACTGGTCTCCTTCAACTTTCTCAAATCCACAAATTTCGAAGAACTCGACGCCTCCTTTTAGAGAACCAACTCTATCCTGTTAAATATGGCAGTACGAAACAACTTAGACCAGAATTACAATAGGTTAACAAATGCGATCATGAGCTGTGAGAATGTATAAATTACAAGGGATTTAGAAAATAAGTGCCTAGATGAGCAGGACCGGGAACATATCAGAAGGAGAGAGAACAATAGTACATATACTTTATTTCAACATTTCAACATAGTCTAAATATATATATACATATATATAAGAATAATCATGCATATACTAGATTTCAACGTAGAAATCCCTTACATTACGTAATATTGTTTTAGTTTCAAAGTTTTACCTGGAAGGCTTGATTATTCAGTCTAATTTTTCTAAATTTCTCCTCATCAGGATTCCTGGCCACGTTTCCAATATATGTAAGAAGAGTCTGGAATGCTCTCTTCACTTTGGCATCATCATCCTATTCCAAACAGGAAGAAAGCAAATGTTAATTCAAGCCAATAATCTGCTCAAAGGTGCTGCAACCTTTTAAAGTGACATAATCTTATTGCACAGAAAGGAAAAAAAGTGGCCTGGGGATGAATGGCACCAGAGAAAACGCTAGAAAGCCAGCAATCTTAAGAAAATAAGGATAAGAACGATTTTGTGAGATGTCAATAAAAAAAGATCAAGATGAAAATTTTTTATTCACCTTGTGATTTTGCTTGAGAGATCGCAAACACTCTCGCATTTGCTCTGCCTTTGTAGCAGGCCTAACTGGCACAAAGCTCTGCAATCCAGAAACAAGGAGTTGTGCATTTGAATGACACTTAAAATAAAGAGACAGTCTGAATAAAACTTTCAAGAAAATTTTGAATTACAGCAATAACTACATAGTTATTCAGAAAGGCTATTACCTTTTTCTCTTCCACAACAGGTGCAGAAGGTTTCGTAACTGCAGGATCTTCCGGTGGCAGCCCAAGCCTCCGCCTTCTCTCTGCCTGGGAAACATGAAAATTTGTTTACCAAGCCGCAATAGGAAATCAAGTACAATTAGTGGCCTCTTAAGAACATGCAGTCGCAATGGGACAAATTTTAACTTTTAAGTAAAAATAGCAACTAGTATTCTTGACATTGTTTCCATTAGCTGCTATATAAGATCAAGTTACTAATAGTGTTGAACAAGTAGAGAAATATATAAAGAAATAATTAGAACCTTGTCTTCTTCCAATTTCTGACGAATCTTTTCTCTAGCTCTTTTCTCTTCCTCTTTCTCTGCTTTCCGCAAGGCCATCAAACTGAGAGGGAAAAAGAAGAAAAAATGAACAAAAAAATATTGAATCACAATTGGATGAAGTCATTGCAAACAGGAAAAAAAAAAAAAACAGCAAAATATATAGATGAGAAGAAGAACCGTTTTCTCTCATTTTCTTCTTCAATACGCTTTGCTTCCAATAATTCCTTGCCCACTCGAATCCTCTCCTGAAAAAATAGTTTACATTGTCAGTGAGATATGGAAATTTCTTTATGAGGCTAGAATCATGATACCCCGTGCTTCAAGAAATGCTGAGAGACAGACAAATCTAGAACACAAGAGATGGGAAAGCAGTTAAGGAAGTTACAAATAAGCAATAAAATAAATATTATAAAAGATGGGATGACTTTATAAGATAGCAAAAGAAACTTTACAGTCAGTCAATGCCATTTCAGAAAGTATGCAACCATTCTACTAATGCATAAATAATCAAACTATTTGAAACAGAGAAAAGTTGATTATGTTTGAACTACTCATGCAAGAATAAGAGAGACCTGGAAGGTTTCTTTTCAAAAATTGTTTTCTATTATTTGCCAAGATATAATCTGATTCTCAAGGGAAATCTTAAAGGACGCATAAGATCTATAATGTTTTATAAGACTGAATGTTGGACAGCCTAGTACAAATGTAAAAGCACACCAAGAGAGCATAACTTATATTAGAGTTCTACAATATATGTGTGAGCACAGGATAAATGACATAATTAATGAGTGCATAAGATAAGTCAAAGGTTGCACCTATCAGAGACACATCACAGAAACATGGTATCATTTAGACCCAAAAAAGGGCACCTGCACATACCTCCATGGAAGAAAGTAATTTGAAAGAGAATACCTATGTCAACAGAGCGAAAGGAAGACCAAAGACGACAGAGACTAAAACTACACACACACACACACACACAAACAGTGAAATGATCCATACTAATTATATGTGGTCAGAAAGGCTTAGTTACCATCATAGTATAGTTGCTATCCATGTTCTAGTCCAGAAGAATAAATGATATTTAAGTAATGCTCAGTAAACATGTCTATCAACAGGAAAATGCCACAAAGAAATGGAAAGTTATCAGCACATATATTACAATAATTGCTTGTTGGTATAGAGAACAGCTTTAAGAGCTAACTATAGAACTGCAAATGCATTCATCACAACTATTAACTGCAGATTGATATAACAGACATGAAGAAGCACCTTTTCCCTTTCTCTTTCCATTCTCTTCTCCTCTTCTTCTTTCTTTTTGCGAGCCCGCTCCCTGTTATCACAAGAATGATAGTTATGAAACAGGAGAGAAATGTTCCACAGACAAAAAGTCTATGACATCTTTAAATATATCAGAAATTTCTCGAACTCCTTCGAAAAAGGACAGGCAGGACTTTCAAACTTTTCACAACATAAAATGCAGAAGAGAAGGACGCCTAAAATCTACAGCTTAAGGTTACACCAGTGAATGAACTTTGCTTCTATTTCATGGTACTGAAGAATGCAGCTCTATAAACCATACCTTAGTTCTTGTGCTTTGAGCTTCATCTCTTCTGGTGTAAGAGAAGGTTTAGGTGGCTCAGCATTTTTGTTGAGAGGTACCTGAAAAACAAAAGCAGTTAAGAATCCACATAAATGCGTGTGTGTGTGTGTGAGGTGGGGGGGATGTATCCACCCTAGCCTAATATGACCTCCTTATCAATACTTAAGAAGGATTTGGGATGGGTATAGGTTTTCAATACAACCCCCACCATAAACTATAGGGTACAAAGATTTCACATCATACCATGGGCATCTGATCTATGTCAGGGTCACTCTCATGTTCAACCACCCAGTTGACAGCAGCCTCAAGGCTTGCATTACCTGCAGAAGTGAAATCCATCAGTTACAAATGAGCAACAATTTCATGAGCTCACACCTCTACGTGCAAGTTGAGATGAACACATTATAAAATCATTCCATTTGTTGATAGTATTAACATCAATAACTTGTAAGTTTAATTACAAAAAAGACTCTGTTCTTACTGGTACAAGACATTTTACAACAAAATTTTGATATTTGAAATTTCAGAAAAGATAAACTTTAAAAAGCCAAACTTATGCAACGATAATATGTTGGATAACAGAGTTAGAGCATTTCATCATGGAGATGAACATTAAGCAAACACATTTTTAGATGGCAAAATACACCAAAACGAGATAAGAATCAAAACAGGTCAGGAAAGTGAAAAAGGAAAAAAATAAATGCAAGCTATAGCACTGCGGAAATATTAAATGCCCTTACCAGAAAAATGAAGCGCACGGGTTGCTCGTGTCGTTGGGAAACCCATTGCTTCGAGTTCTTCAAGCAGTTTTTTGTCAACTTCTGGAACAACCATCTCTATCAAGACAAAAGAAAAGAAAAACAATTAAACCATGATTATATAGACACAGAGAGCAAAAAAAAAAAAACGGTTATTGTCTGGTCTACTTTGATGGTCACGAGTAGGTGAAACCTACAAAAGAAAAACCATCTAGAACCATGACTTATTCAGGTCCAATGCCCAGCAGCATCGACATACAAAGTTACAGTAAGAAATGCTCTAGCTATCATAGGCTCCCAACTATTAAGGCATGTGATTGTAGTAAAACACATGAAATTGAGGGAACAAAACAAAACCAAAACTAACTATCCCAAAAGCTGCACAGCCATGTAATAAAACATGGATCTGCCATATATTCCTATAATCTTTTTTCTACTCCAAGAAAAAAATCTATTCCAAACAATCACTCCTTCTGCATTAACATTCATAAAGATAAACCACAATTGCATATGTACCTTCAGACTGACTGCTGCTACCTTCACCAACAGCCTCCTCTGAGTCTGTAGCAGCTACCTTGGGAACCTCCAAACTGATTGGTTTTGCTGTCTCCGAAGTCTTATCCACAAACTCGGTATGCCCAGTTCTTTTTGTATGCAAATCACTTTCCTTCAAAATGAAACATAAAAAAGCCCCACAAATAAAAAAATTGCAAATCCAAATTGCATTATTGTATAAGCCAGAACGATAGTACCATAAGAATTGTAAGCCATCGGAAGATTATGCTTTAATAACACCAATGTTTACTTTATGTAGATTTATGCAAAAGCAGATTTTCAAGTTTGTACAGAAATAGATCCACAAACACACAGCTTCCACACAACCAAAGCCCCATAATTTATCTGAGACTATCCTAAATTTCCACATTCTAAAACAAACCTTCAACATTCCCCTAATCCAACAAGTGCCAAGTACTTAAAGACCGAATGAGGCAAATGCAAAGCTTTCCAACTAAACCCCAATTCAAGATAAAGCTTCTAAATTAAATAGTTCAAGAGAAAAAAAAAAAAAAAACCCGCAAGACTTCCAATTTAGATTTTAGAGCCAATTCGTTCTAAAAAGTGAAACTTTCATATCAAACCAATTCACTGCAAAGAAAAAGTCCCCAATTTCAACCGAATTCCATAGAAAAGCAACAGTTGGAAATTTAAACCCAATGAGGAAACGGGCAAAACTTTCGAACTAAACCCAATTCAATACACAATCAAAACTTTCAATTTAAACCGAATTCAATTAAAAAGAAAAAAGAAAAAGCAAAACTTTGCAATAAAAATCCAGAGGAGAGTAAATTGAAAGTGAGGCTATACTGTTTTGGATCGGCATGGTTTGCCACAAGCAGAGCAGATAAGATTGAGAACAGCTTCAGTTGACTCCGAGAAGTTAGAATGGGAGGTGAGCTCGGCATGCTCTTGGGCTTCCTCCACCGACTTGAGCAGCACCCCACAGTCCCCACACTTCAAAGACACCCCCGCCATTGCAATGGAAGAGGATCTGGATCCTTAGATTAAGATTTTCAACTGCACCGGCTCAGGAGATTTCACGCCTGCTTAGCGGCAAAAGGTTTTTGCTTTTTATTTATTACTCCTAGTAATCTTGGGCTATGCACGCACAATGGAATACCTAACAAACAAGAAAAGTATAGTTTTTATAGTGATTAATTTTCTTTAAAAAAAATAATTAAGAACTTAAAATTTTCATGACATTCCAATTAGGATAAGGATAATTCTTCTTTTCTTTTTTCTTTTTTCTTTTTTATTTTTGGTTTGATGAAGAACAGATAAAAAATACTAAAATAGTAGTACTAACTTTTTAATTCACATCAAAGTTAAAGTTTGACTGAGATTTAACAATTTGTATTTGATTATTACTAAAATTAATAATAAATTTAAGGACTTAATAGTTATTACTCAAAAAATTAAAAGGACTTAATTGATTATTTTGCATAAGTTAATGGAACTTTTTAGAGTTAAGCCTTTACCTTATTACCGCCACTTGTCATTCTCTTTCCGGGAAACCGTTGACCTTCCTTAATAAAACCCCCCATTTTCCTTTTCGTCGTTTTACCCCCTGCATTTTCCCTCGCAAACATTTTCCCGAGAAAATTATACGATCGCCATGAAAGAACAAAAAGACCTCTAATTGAGCGAGACGCAGTACGATGAGGTCGACCTTTGACCTCTTCTTAAACTTAGAAAATCGAATCCTTTCCTCTTCAATTCTTCATGGAAAATCGAGAACAGCAAGACCGAGACAAAACCCTAATTACCGACGCCAAGCAAATCAATGTAGCAGAAGGAAATGCGAAAGTAATTGAATGGGAAGATTTCGAGCATGAGCTTGCTAGATTGTGGAGTTTAAGTTCTGCTCTTAAAGAAGCTAATGAGAAGAAGCAAAGTCTTCAAGAAAAGCTTCAGGCCTTTATTCAGGTAAGGCCTTCTCTGATTAATGTTCGGTTAAAAAAGAACTTCTTACTTTGGATAAGTATGCTTATTTTGCTAAATCGGTTTTGGGTTTTCTGTTTATGACCTGAATTTGAAGAGAGAAGTTGGGGAAGGAAATTTGGGCATCATTTGTTGGTTGACCGGTAGTTGCTTTGAGTGCAGAGATAAAAGGAAACTGCTGAATTTTAAAAATTTTAGTACTACTAATACATTTCTGGTGTTTACATTTAAATTGGTGACTAGGTTGGGCAGTCTAGACTCTGAAATTGGCAGAGCCGGTCATTTTAGTTTTGGATATTATGAGTTCTGTCGATTGCTTAGATGCTTCATCTAGGAAATGAGAAATTTAAGTTAAGTTCACTGGGGAAAAATAAGGATCAGAGTATTGCCGTGGTCAATGGAACATTTCCTTAACAAAATCATAACTATTCAATTTCAGTTTTCTTTTTCTAAAAAAAATTGTACCAAATTTAGATGTTGATTCCCTTCTGCAGTTTTATCTTGAAATGGTAAGACAAACTAAGTTCTTTTGCATTCTTATGTCCTTTATCTCCTTCTCTCTCTCCCGGATATCTTGGACCTAATTACCTAACCCGCTGATTAGCGGGTCGGAACATGCTGTGCAGGTAAAAAATGAGTCATTGAATAAACTGAATGAGCTTGAGGAAATGCGTGAGAGGCTAGAGGCGAGGAAAGTAGTGATGGAAAACATGTCAGCACGTTGTAAGGTTGCAAAAGAGGATGCCAAAAGTCGGGAAGAAATGCTTAGTACTGAAGTGAGAGCATTGTTGGTTGCTGGTACCTCACTTTCTGTAGCAAAGAAGCGATTGCAGGTGAAGAAGTTTTATTCTTTCCTACATGTGAATTGTTTCTTGGAATTTCCTTTGGAGTTTCAAGGAAGGTTGAATTTCAAATATTTCAGAAAATTTCTGCTTACAGCTTTAGATGTTACTGTATTTTCCCCTCCAATGCAAAGTCTTTCTCTCTTGGGTTCTCATTCTACCAATTCCTTTGAAGGGTTATGGATTATCCTGTCTTGCTTGCTCTCTTATTTTTGTCCTACCTTTTTATGTAATTGTTCTATAGAATTTGACAATTTTCTTCTTATTCAGCTTTAGATGTTAGAT
The DNA here is from genome assembly GCA_001974805.1 of Corchorus capsularis. Classification (NCBI taxonomy): domain Eukaryota; kingdom Viridiplantae; phylum Streptophyta; class Magnoliopsida; order Malvales; family Malvaceae; genus Corchorus; species Corchorus capsularis. Next base: position 23,779 of record AWWV01011729.1, on the reverse strand, counting down.
ATTTTCCCCTCTGATGCAAAGTCTTTCTCTCTTGGATTCTCATTGTACCAATTCCTTTGAATGATTATGAAACATCCCCGTCTTGCTTGTCCTCTTTTTTCTTTTTCCTACTTTTTTTGTGTAATGGTCAATAGGATTTGACGCTTGGCCTGATTGATTATTTGTATTTTTATTACAGGAATCAAATAGATTACTCACTGAAGAAAGGGGTTACATTAAGCTCAAAAATGTGCAGAGGAAGCTTCGAGCAAGGCAACAATATATGATATCACAACTTTCATTGCTCTATCCTGTAAAGATCATTGTTGGACCTGCACAAGAGCAAGAACTCGAATCCTATCCCGGCAGTAGTAGACTAGGTAAGTAGCAGTTTTGGGTTGATAAACCCTTTGAGATAAAGCACAACATATGGTTTGAATTGGCAGTCAATCTCCATGTAATCAATATTTCTTTCCTATTTAGTTTACTGTATATATTGATGTTCTTAATTAATGTTTATCCTTTCATTCATATATATCTGTGACAATCATAGCAATGCTTGTATTTGCTATCTTGTTTTTGTGCTTGAAATTTTTTATGTTTAAAATGTTTTGAGAAAAAAATGTGTCGAGAAGTGCTGAATGTGTTTATTTCTCGGTGATTATTGGTTATTAGTACAAGTTCTTTCTTTTGAACAGTTTCATCTTGGAACATTTTGGAAAGTTTCTGTAAGTTTGCATGCCCGGGTCTGCATTGCCATTGGTTTTAAATATGGTTAGTCCAATATATGATGTTTTAGTAAGGGAGAACAGATGCACGGGAGTTATTTAAGATTTAGTCAGCTGGCTGAGTCGTTTATGGTCCCTAAACAACTTATGGAGAATGATTATCAATCCTGCCACCATTCTTTAGTTGTATGATTGCATTACTTCACATATTCTTCAGTTATTCCATTTTTAGCATTATCTGTCACTTCTGATCATGTATTACATGAATCATTTATATGCGCTGGAACATATGGAAATTTGGATTTTTTCCCCTTTGATGGTTGATTTTTTATTGAATGTTATATCGACTTCCATGCTGTGTGAGCCTGTGCTGGTAAAAAATGGTGCTGCCTGGTGATGTTCTGATAGTGAGTTCCTTTTGTTATTGTCTTCACCAGGGAATTCTTCTGTATCTAAGCCCATTAATCAAGGATCCTTGACGATTTTAGGTCTGCATCTTAGCATGCTTCCTTTTACAAAGATGAGTTTTTTCACTGACAAAAAGGAGGTTCAGAGATCTGCAACTGCCTTGGGATATGTTGCACACGTGTGTTCTGTTCCTTTGCTTGAGATGAAGTTTATTTTCCTTTCATTTATGTCTATTTGATAATGTTAAGATGTAGTTATTGAGCTTGCGATACCACTTGCCATTTATATTGCTGGGATTGCAATATGTTATCTTGGGCAGATTCTTAGCTTGTATACCTAACAATTCTTTCTTGTTTCACCCATTTCCTCATTTGCAGGTTGTTTCGCTAATAGCATCCTATTTGCAAGTTCCTTTGCGTTATCCTCTGCGCTTGGGTGGTTCGCGGTCATATATTAATGACTATGCTCCTTCAGTAGAACCTACGTCTTCTGATTTGTCATGGGATACAGCAATTACCGCAAATTTAAAGCCTGCAGAATTTCCGTTATTTCTAGAAGGTCAAGACACAACAAGAGCAGCATATGCTGTATTCTTGTTAAACAAGGTTAGTTTTCACATACTACTATCATTTATTCTGTATATTATTCTCCTTTGGCTTTTTTTTTTTTTAATCTTTATGCATGTTATGAGGTCACTGTGAAGTTGGCCTGTGATTTAAGTTATAACATTGCCGTATCGTGCTCTTCACCTCCCTGTCATCTTAGTAGGATTAGGCTAACAAACTTTCACCACATCTTGGAAAAAAGGTGCTTGTTTGTTTTTCGGCCTTCACAACTCATTATGTTTTGGGTAGTGGCTAATCATGCTGTATCGTCACCATGATCATTGTTGTCTTTGAATTATTCAGTAGAAATTGGATTTTTTTTTGTCATCAACTGAAACTGGATAATACTCTTAATACTGTCTGTAAACTTCATCAGCCACATCAGAGTGTCACAGGAGTCCTCATTTTTAAATATGAGCTGAGATGAAGGGCTGTCTAATAACTAGAAAAATGTGATGCTAACTACATCTTACATCCAAAAGGTGTAAAACTAAAATCCCATTCTCCATACTCAACCAAAAATTGTTCAAGTGTAATAAGTTGTGTGGGTCTTTGTTGAGATTCATTAAGACCTAATACATAGACAAGAGTTGGTTGAGATTTACAACATTTTAATTGTCTTGTTCTTTTACTATTCTTTTTTAAATGAATTAAGTCTTCCTTGTATTTGCAGGATATAGAGCAGCTTCTGAATTTCATCGGTGTCAAGAGTTTAGGGCCACGACATGTACTAGCAAATTTGAAGGAGCTTCTGAGGACTGTCCAATCTTCAGAATATATAGATACCTGAATTTTGATTTAACCAGGTTCAAAACTGTAATTAGCTACTTACAGTGTAAATGAACAACTTTGTATTCTTTACACGGGTGCAAATTTTTAACCAAGCACCTTTTATGAAAAGACCAGAAAGGAATCACATTTTTGGTTGTTAAAAATCAAGCTTACAGTGGATTCATGAGATTGTTTTGTTTGCCTTTGCGGAAGATTTTGGGTTTTCCCTGAGGGGATTTTATTTCAGTGCATGTTTTGTTGATAATCGAAGTACAAGATTTGTTCCAAAATAAAAACTATCTGTGTATAAATAAATTTTATGCTATAACATGATAATGAACCGCCCCCTTTTTGCTAAATAACGCCTTCCTTTTTACACTTTTGCCCTTTGTTCATATTTTGAACGTTCTAACAACTTCTTCAAACTCTCAACCTTTAAACCCTAAACTTAATTTCTAACAACTTCTTCAAACTTCATTTTTAACAAATCTTCAAATTCATTTTCCTTCATTTTAATCATAAACTAATTAAATACTAATTAATAATAAACTAATTAGATACTAATTAAACATAAACTAATCAACTAAGTAATTTTAATTAACTAATTAAAACTAATCATAAACTAATTAATATTAAAAAAAATTTAAAAAAAATTAAAAATTAAAAATTAAAAATTTTAATTAACTGGGCGGCTCGGCCATTTTCTTTGTGTTATCGTCCATTTCCGGAGTTCTCGGCTTGTTTCACGTTAGTAATTAGCATATTTTTGGAGATTTCAGAGGATTTGAAATATTACAAAATGGAGAAAAGGGCAAAAATGTCAAAAATTATAAAAAGGGGGGACGGTATTTAGCAAAAGGGGGGCGGTAAATAGCAAACCCTTTTTTTTTTCGTGCTAGAAACAATGTATCAAGCTTTGGAAGATTCCGAGCTTGAATTCCCATATATATATATACCCAAGAGTTTTGGCTCGGCAACAATGACTTGGTAAGAGAAGCTCTTCATTCATCAGTTCAATGACAGGCATTGTCACAAGATGAAAGATATTGGCATAAATTCAGGCAATTCTTACCATCATGTGGGGCATATAGAAAATTTCAAAATGTCTGCTGGGTAAATACAAAGAAAACTGTTAATACACTGGATAATGCAAAAACTAAAAGGAGTGCCACGATTTTCACAACAATGCTAACCAAAATTTGAATAAAAACAGAAGCTGCAACAAAGCCAGCACCCTGGACCAGATTAGGCCTCAACAGTGCATTCACAGAATTGATCAAATCCTCTTCAGCATTTTACGTGCTATGGAATCAGGTACCATTCCCTTCTGGACCATTTCTTCAATGTACCTCAAAGCCTCATCTTTAGTCTTTCCCTTTGAATAAGCATTGACCAACGTCTTACAAATGGCCGAACTTGGTGGGAAACCCTTTCTTACCATCAAATCGAAGACATCTTCTGCCTTATCTGTTTCACCTCGCAAGCAATATCCCTTAATCATTGTCTTGTAAGTAAACCCGTCAGGCTTTGCTCCTTCTTGATTCATAAGATGAAGTACATCTTCAGCTTTCTCCATCATTCCTTGTTTACAAAGAGCATCCATTATAGTGTTTAAAATAACTGTGTCAGGATTTATATCTTCAGCAACCATTCTACTAAATAGCCACATCGCTTTTTCCCATTGCCTCGAAAGGCATAACCCATGTGTTATACTGTTGTAAGTTACAATGTCAGGTTTCACACCTTTTTCAGCCATTAAATCCAAAACCTCAATGGCTTCTTCAATTAACTTTTCCTTGCAAAGAGCATCAATTATAGAGCTGAAAGTTATGAGATCTGGCTGCACTCCTTCATTTATCATTTTGTCCAAGAAGCTCATTGCCTCTTTCCATTGACCTGAACGAAAAAAGCCGTGGATTATAGAAGTATATGTGATGACATTAGGTTTCATACCTCTTTCAGCCATTAGATCAAATACCTCAATTGCCTCTTCAGTTCTCCTTTCCTTGCAAAGAGCATCAATCATGGAGCTGAAAGTTACCGCATCCGGCTGTACTCCTTCATCCACCATTTTTTCAAACAAGCTTGTCGCTTCTTTCCATTGACTTGAACGACAAAATCCTTGGATCATACAACTATAGGTGACCACATCGGGTTTCACACCTTCATGAGTCATCAATTCCAAGACTTCAAATGCCTTCCCTGTTTTCCCTTCCTTGCATAAAATATCAATGATGGAAGTGAAATCTGCAACATCAGGTGGAATTCCAGAAGCAGTCATGTTTTCTAATAACTCGGTAACCTCTTTGAAATCACCAGACCTACACAAGTTGTGAATTAGCAAATTGTAAGTAACAGCATCAGGCTTTATGCCTCTTTTATTCATTATACTGAGCAAGGACTTGGCTTCTTGGATCTTCCCATTCTTGCAAAGAGAGCTGATAAGACCACTGAAGGTGTACACATCAGGAGAAATTCCCCTGTTGATCATGTCAGCTATCAAGCCTTCGGCTTCATTCAGCTGGCCATTGCTGCACAATCGATGAATTATTGTACTATAAGTAACAATATTTGGCTGGACACCTCTATCAAGCATATCTCGAAAGATAATGAAGGACTTATCTACTCTTCCCTCCTTACAGAATCCATCGATTATGGCAGAATAAGTTACCACATCAGGCTTAAGGCTTGGACTTCCGTTCATCGTTTCCAGTATTTCAACTGCATAGCGAGTGTATCCTGACTTGCAAAGGCCACTGATGATGATATTACAAGTGTATACATCACATGGATATTCTTTCTGTACTATTTGCCAAAACAATTCCATGGCCTCTTCAATTTTACCCTCATTGGTAAGCCCAAGAAGTAGAATGCCCATGGTATGAGGGTCAGGTTGAAGACCAAGTTTAAGAATTAACGCAAACACAGAAAAGCACAAGTCCGCATGCTTCAAATTGCAATAGCAATTCATCCAGGTGGTCATAGTGAAGATATTGGGTTGGATTTCCTCGCAACCCATCATCTGCTTACACATGGACACGACAGCGGAATAATGTTTCATCTTGGAGAGAGCACCAAGCAAATGATTGAAAGCAAAAATGGAGGGTAAGGGTCTAACTGAAATCATGGAATCGAAAAACCCCAGAGCCTCATCAAGCTTAAGGGACCTTGATTTACACTTATCTATGACCAAATTCTCCAGATGGTGGGGACTGGGTTTAGAGAAACCCACTTTGACATTTCTATCTTTAACAGCAGCAAAAGTAGGATATCTAGCAAGGGAACAGATACTACTGGAATCGTAAAAGAAAGAGAGAGCAGAATTACCAGAAAAACGATCAAAAGGAGGAGATATTCCGTTCATAATATATATCGCCATTTCAATGGTGAGCTCTGTGGTTACCGCTTCAGCCTTCTGTCATCTTATCATCACTTGAAAGAGACGATTTGATTGGGCTGCCTGCAAGTTAAAACCAGATTACAAGATTCCAATTTTTATTCGTCTTCAATTCAAGAATATGGCTAAAATCCCAATTTGGTACCAAACCTTTTAGGAAAATCCCAACTTAGTACTAAACCTCTAATTTTGGATTATTAGATATTTGAAAAAACGTCCAATTAAGTGTTTTTTCAACAGATCCGTTAAAGTGTAACAGACACGCGCTCAAAGGCGTGTATTAGGTTAATTTTTGACAAAAAAAAATAGTCACGTGGCATTAAAATAGCGACGTGGAAATTTAACTAATTTAAAATAAATTATTAACTTTTTAAAATTAAAATATAACAAATTAATAACTCATAAAAACAAAAAACTGGAAAAAAAACCTTTTTTTTTAAATCCCGTTTCTCTTTTTCATATCTATCAACAAATCAAATAAAAATTAAGCAAAACAAAAAAAAGAAACCTAATCATCATTTTCCTCTCCAGTCGTCCCCTCCTGTTAACATTCTTTCTTCCTTTTTTTTTTTGTGTTTCATTTTTCTCATTGATTTTGATTTGATTCAATCCTCAGCTAGACTTCATCCTTTGATGTAAACAATTACCACCCACCCATCATCATCCGCTAGAGCCACCACCACCATCAAACATCCAGTCACCGCCACATGGTTATGCGCTGGCAATGGCCGAGCCTCCCCCTTCTCCTCACGGGAAATCAAAGATGCCTTCTCCCTCTCTTCCATTCCAGAGGCTATTTCCCTCAGGATTTCAAGACAGATCTGAGGTTCCAATGTAGCATCGTTGTCGCTCTCCAAAATAGGTTTGTTTTTGAACCTGGAATGTTTTGAGGAAATGGGTTTGATTTAGACAATGATTGTCAGGGCTGAAGGAATTGGGTTTGGGGTTGGTTTTGGTTATGGAGCATGAGTTCCTGTAGGAGAGAGGCAAGGGCTTGTAAAAGAGGGTCGGATTGTTGGGGCTGCAATTGCGATGGTTGGTAGCAGCAATGGCTGCAAGATCAAAAGGGAACTGTGATGTGGTCTGCAAGTTAGCTAGGGAATGGGATTGATGTCTCAGGCATGACAATGAGCCTTGCAAGATATTTCAGTCAATTGGATATGCTAAAATACTTCTTTACCTTGCCTAGTTTTCGATTAATTGTTGCCTCCTTCTTGTAATTGTTTTCTGTATTTTCAATTTTGGTGTATAATATGCCAAAATCAAGCATTTACTTTGTTTTCAAAAAAAAAATGGTTTGGGTGCCCTAGTTCGACATATATGATTCAGCAGGGAAAGGGGGAATACATGTTTTAATGGCTGCTCATTTTTGTTTATTGGTTGGAAGAGAAGGTTGTGGGTTTGTTTTGAGTTATTTCCGACAATCTCAGACTGTGGATGGAGGTGCCATTGATGGTCGGTTTATGGGGTTGTGTTTGAATGTTCTTCATGTTCTTCAGTGTTCTTGGAAAACTGGATTTTTGATCTTTTTGCAATAGAAATGCGTAAAAAGTTAGTGTTTTTTTTATAAAGAAAAGTCAAAGGAATAATAATAATTTTAATCATTTTTAATTTATAGGATATAGCAATAATAGTAACGAGATGGGCATCGGACGTCTTTTTATTTTATTTTATTTTATTTTTTTTGTTCTCCGTGCAATTCATCCTTCAATCAAATATGGTTTTGTTGGTCTTTTCTATATTTAATACATAAATATAGTTTCTTTCTTATCTAGTCTTACTTCATTCGACAATTATGTCATGTTTTTAGCTCTTGCTCTTTTGACATTTGGAAATCAGTAAAACAATTAGAATGATGGTTATATAAAAATCCAATGATAAGAATGATGGTTCTTATCAAATATGGTATGGTATGCTACGGCTACCTCTAATGATCTTATGACTCTGAGTATCCAATGAGCTCTTGGATTTTAAGTCTTTGATAGGTTAATTATAAATTTGAATTGCTTTAGCCATCAAATTGTATATGTAATGGAATGATTGTTACTTATTTACTTAATAAAATATCATTCAATCCTTGAATCAAATATGGTTTTGTTGGTCTTTTCTATATGATGGTTATATAAAAGTCCAAAGATAAGAATGATGGTTCTTATCAAATTGTATATGTAATGGATTGATTGTTAATTATTTACTTAAAATAAAATATCATTTAACACTTAAAATTTCTATATGATGGTTATATAAAAGTCCAAAGATAAGAATGATGGTTCTTATCAAATTGTATATGTAATGGATTCATTGTTAATTATTTACTTAAAATAAAATATCATTTAACACTTAAAATGAATGAAAGTTGAGTAGGAAAAACGATTGTATCATTTTTCCTTTTAATCATCTTTTTTATAATCTTATCGTCTAATCAAAAAAATGAGGATGAAGGGGAATAATAGGTATGTAGGCTAATGTCATCAGTAGGCTTGAATATTGAGAAGCATAATTCCCTTTTAATCATTTTTCTTTTCTAATCTTCTTGTGTAATCAAAAAAATGAGGATGAAGGTGAATAATTAGGTATTAATTAGCTATTATTCCTTTTTAATCATATTAAATTTATTCATTATTAATTAACTATTAATTAGAAATTAATTAGCTAATAATTAGATATATATAGTATAATGGATGATTAAGGAGGGGCTTTAAATTAATATGTTAGATGTGAAAAATTACCAAAATGGGGCGATAAGGTGGCACCAGGTTAAAAGTTGAAAGGCTTGTTAGTAATTTCCGTAAGGGACAAAAATAATATATAGTATATATTATATAATAATTACCATAATTAATTAGTATAATATCGATTAACTATGGCAATTTACCATATTTATGTATTAATTATCCACTAAAAATAGTTAATTAACGAATTTTGGTGGGCTAAATTATTTGCCAAAAATATATAAATTTATGAAATTTGGTTATAGGGACTCATTTGAATAATTAGTTATCATATAGGGACCTATCATGTAATTTCACCGATAATTTCAACTGTGGGATAACGGAAAAAATAGACTTACGGCGCGTGTCCTTCAATCACTGCTGTCAAGGTCAAAAAGCACTTAATTGGACGCTTTTTCAAATGTTTGGTACCTAATAATCCGAAATTAGAGATTTAGTACTAAGTTGGGATTTTCCTAAAAGGTTTGGTACCAAATTGGGATTTTAGCCATATAGTGATGGCCCATGACACTTGTGTTGGTTAATTTGAAAAAGAGTTTAAATTCTATTAGGATCATCCTAAAAAGGGATCTTTTTAGGATCCCATTAACATGATGCCACCTAATCAATTTTAAGAGACCATTAAGATATATCCTACACTCTCCCTCATCAAATCAACTTTTAATTCATTCTATATTTACTTTCACCTTAATTAAGCAACAAAAAACAAAAGTGACAGGAAAAAAGAACATATACCAAACCATAATAAAATAAATTGATAAGATGAGAAATATATTTTTTTGAAAAATATTAAAACAAATTAGGGGTTAATTGTTCAATATTAATTCCAAGGTAATTTTTGAAAATCTATCTTGTATCTTTTTTTTTTTGTGTTTGAAGCTAAAAAGTTTTATATATATATTAATAATATATATATATATTATTTCATAATATTAATTAGGAAATTGATTCTTTTGATTAATAAATATTAATTAAAAGAACTTTTTTTGCTACTAATTAAAAGAAATTAGAAGTCCAGAGTAAGTGATAACTCTATAACTCTCTGGACTTCTAATAATATTAATATATAAACTTACTTCAAAAAATATTAATATATAAACGCATGTTTTTTTTTAATAAAAAAAAAGTATGTTTATGGTAATTTTTAATAATAAAACTTACTGTTAAAAAAATAAGTTGGGACAAAAAGACTATTTTCACTAAAATTCAATCTTAACAAGAATCAAGTGAATTAATGCAATTAATTGATTGATATATACAATAAATAAGAGTTAATATAGTGAGTTAGGGTGTAAAATATATCTTGATGATGATTCTAATTTGATTATGTGGGATCATCTTAATGGTATCCTAAAAAGACCCCTTTTTAGGATGATCCTAATATAATTTAAACCCTTTGAAAAAATCCTTCTTTTTTTTAGGGAAAATTTCAAAAAAATGGTGGTCTACCGAGAATTTTTTAATTGATATCATGAAAATAAATAATTATTACAAGTTATATTATCCTGCGCTGGCGCTACGGGCGTTCTTTATTTTAGAGTGGTGTTTGATTAACTGATTGAAATTATATAAGGGCCAAGAACATTTTTTGTTCTAGAGTGGTGCTTGATTGATTAATTAATTGAATTATATAAAGTTGCAGTAAAAATGCAATTTAAATGGATTAGTTTTAATGTTGTCTCTTGCTATTGGCATAAATTTTTGTAAGCTAACATTTTAGACATGCAAAATTAATAAGGTTAAAGAACATGTTTTTATTTGTAAGTAATAGGAAGTGCAAAGAGGTAATAAAATATGTTGTTAATTCGATAATAATACTCACATTGAACGAAGAGTGGTTTTAATTCAGAAGGGGAAAAATATTGAACATTCTATATTGAAGGGATGGAGACGAAGAAGAAAGAGGAAGGAGATACGAAGGTGAAAACAGAGGGGAGTGATGAAAATGTTTGATTTTTGGCAAACCTGAAGATTGATCAGCACCGAGGAGTTGAAAGGACGCAGCAACTGAGTTGGTGAGTGGACAAAAGAAAACAGCGAAAGAAACATTAATTAAAAGTAATTAAGGGTTTAGGATTTAGAAGCAATTAATTAAAAGTCTTAAACATTAATTAAAAACAATTAAGGGAAATGTGTAATTACAAAAAAGGGTAGAAGGAAAAGGATTGGGGAAAACTCATAGAGAGACTTTTTAGTCATCCAAAAAGTGAGAAAAGACCAAAAATGGCCAAAAGGTAGCACCACATTAATCCTTAATTTGGTCTTTTTAGTAATTTTCATAGTAGTTAAAAATAATATATAGTATATATTAGGTAAATTATACTTTGCAAAATTTGTGAAAGGGAAATTGCAATTACATTTATAACCTTTATTAATAAGCTAGGCATGTTTTTCTAAATTTTTTTTTTTTGAAAAAAGACCAATATAAAATGCATCCCATTAATCCATTCCAAACAAAACAGAAAATGGAATCACCCAATCTAGAAAAGTGCACGTAAATATATTTTCCATAAATTCTTTGATTACTATCATACTATCTATTCTAAATTACTAAACTGACAAACCTAAAGACTAAGGCCCTGTTTGGTGCACCGTTTGGCACCGATTGAGTTGGTTAGTGGTCCAAACGGCTTATCAAACACTTTTTTCCGGTAGGATCAGTTGGTCTCCATTAACATATGTTTTACAACTATTTTCATCTGTACAGTAACAAATTTTATCTGTACAGTAACAAATCTAACATGTACAATAACCAATTTTACTCTCACCGAACCAAACTCATCGGTGTACCAAACAAGTCTAAGTCAAGGATTCATGCATGAAGATCACATATTGGCCATGTGCCAGATCAAGTAAATCACTCCAATTTCTTTATTATCCGACTTTTTTCCCAATTGAAAAACCTTTTAATGGTGAAAAGAAAGAATGGGGAAAATGATGATGGGATGACGAATTGACGATGGGAGAGGGGATAGAAAGAAAGGATCCAATTTCTTTATCGCCTGACTTTTTTCCCCAATTGAAAAACCTTTTAACGTTGGCCAAAAAAGAAAACCTTTTAACGGTGAAAAGAAAAAAGAAATGGGGTAATTGATGATGGGATTAGTATGACGATGGGGAAGGGATAGAGAAGAAAAGATTTTTCAATTAGGAGAACAAAAAAGATAAACAAAGGTATCAAATAAGTAGTGGGGTTATAAAGGTAATTGCCACTTCCCTTTTTACAAATATTGTAAATTACTCTTAATGATAATTATTTATTTTAATTGTATTAATTAATAAAAAATTTTAGTAGACCACCTTTTTTGAAAATTTCCCTTAAAAATAACCATTTTTTGGAAAATTACTAAAAAGAAAAGGAAGAATAACCGGCTTGTATATTCTTTTCTCCAAATCAACCTTTACCCTTTTTTTCTTTACAATGAAGCCCTTTACTTTCAATTTTGTCAATAATAGCACCCATTTTGAACAAAACCAGTCCCGAGAGATCACATGAGTAATGGCGCCGTCTAATAGCTGATGTGGCATATTCCATGTTAATGCATGCTATGTACTCCTAGTAAATAATTCTCCTTTGACTGTTTTTTTTAATGCGTGTTATTAGTTTTTTTTTAAATGCATGTTATTAAGTAAAAATGTGAAGTTGACTTGTGTTTTATTACTATTGCCATATTAAAATGTTCTACACCGACAAATTATCGGTTCAGATAGCAAACAACCTCCAGTTCAAAAAGGGTAAAAATACAAATTTAATCTCCTGAAAAGGAGAAATTATTAGATAGACTTGTCTCATTACATCATTTATTGTTTCGACCAATAAAATTGGACTAAATGCCTAAATTCCCCCCTGAACTTACACAAAAGGACAATTTTTCCCCTAAACTTTTTTACAGCAACAAAACCATTATCCACCAACCGTTATCTTACAAAAGTGAAAGTAAAAGACAACGATTGTTGACCGCAGGGGGACATTTGTCCTTCTTTTTGTAACATTGGGGGTGCAATTAGGCAAGAAAAAAGTTTAGGGGGGATTTTTTTTTTGGCAAGTTCGGGGGAATTTGAACATTAAGCCAATAAAATTGTGAGAAGTCAAAATTATTCCTTAAATTTATGCATGTCTCAAGTTTAGCTTCAAGTTTCATCAGGTGAGACTTATTGGGTATGTTTTGTAATTTAGAACATTGATTTGGTAGGGTTTTAGTAATTGCAGAAAAAAAAAATCTGAATTGTCACAATTTTTTTAGTCGGAATCATGGATGACGTGGTGAGAGTGGTCCATGTAATAACTTCTCCTCGAAAACGCATTTAAAATACACATTTATTGGAAAGATTTTAACCTTCCACGCTCTTCACTCAAAAGGGATTAGTCTTATGCTAAAAGACTTAGGGATACTCTTGGTTAAACAATAAATAAACATTTTAAAAGGATCATTAATTATTTGATATATTGACGATGTAAATTTTGGATTATACAAGTGGGGTGAGGAGTTGAGAAACACTCATTTTCTGATTTTTTTTTTAATTCTAAACTATTCCCTAAAGGACGCATGTCAGCCCTTAAACCTCACATGTATAGTTTACTAAACTACACCGATAATGTATTGCATAATTTTCCATTTTTAAATGCTCTTCATCTCCTTGTCATCTTAGTGGGAATAGGCTAATAAAATTTACCACATCAGCTTGGAAAAAGAGTGATTGTTTGTTTTATGCTACTAATTACATGAATAAGCATAATAGGTTACAAGTTGGTCGATCCGCACTGGCGCGTGGGGCATCTTTGATTTGTGGTCGGTATCAATTTTTTTCAAAGTGGATCATAAGCAAATTTCATTTTTCAAAGAGGATCATAAGCTAAATTTCTTTTGTCATAATGATTGCATTTTATTTTTTTGGGTTGTTTGGAAAGCTTATGTTTCAGAGTATATAACAATGAGAATATACATAAATATACATATTTATGTTTCAGAAGAAAGAGAAAACGCTTTTAAGTGGCCAAAAAGTCAATTACTAAAAAGGGTATGGAGAAAAGGAAGTGCAGGAAACTGATTGAGGGACTTTTTAGTAATCTGACAAATGAGAAAAGACAAAAAAAGATAAAATGCTGGCTTTTCATCAATGGCTAAAATCCCAATTTGGTACTAAACCTTTTAGGAAAATCCCAACTTAGTGCCAAACTTCTAGTTTCAGATTATTAGGTACCAAATGTTTGAAAAATCGTTCAATTAAGTACTTTTTCAACATATCCGTTAAATCGTGACAGGCACGCGCCACTTAGCGTGTATCAGCTTATTTTTCTGACAAACAATATCCACGTAGAATTTAATTAATTTAAAATAAAAAATTCTTAATTTTTTAAAATTAAAATAAAAAACTATAAATCATAAAAAACAAAAAGCTGAAAAAAAAACTCTTATTCTTTTTTTTTTTTTTAAATTCCCTTTCTTCTTTTTCAAATCTATCAAAAAAATCAAATAAGAATTAAGCCTAAAAAAACCCAATCATCATTTTCCTCTCCAGGCGTCCCTTCTTTTAAATTTCTTTCTTCCTTTTTTCAGTTTCATTTTTTTCCTCATTGATTTGATTCAATCCTCAACCAATTTTCACCCTTTGATGCAAACAACCACCACCCACCCATCACCAGTGCCACATCATCCGCTATGGACACCACCACCACCAAACATCCAGACATTGCCACATGGTTATCCGCCGGTAATAGGCGAGCCTCCCCCTCCTCCTCATGGGAAATCGCAAAGACCTTCTCTCTCTCTCTCTCTTCCATTCCATAGGTTGGTGAGGAAAATCGCTCAGGATTGCGAGGCGGATCTGAGGTTCAAAAGTAGCATCGTCGCCGCTCTCCAAAATAATGCCTAGTTTTGATCCTGGGATGTTTTGAGGAAATGGATTTGATTTAGACAATAGCTATTGGCGCTGAAGGAATTGGGTTTGGGGTTGGTTTTGGTTTTGGATTTGGAGTAGGAGAGAGGCAAGAGCTTGTGAAAGAGGGTTAGATTGTTGGGATGCTTTTTCAAACATTTGGTATCTAATAATCTGAAATTAGACGTTTGGTACTAAGTTGGGATTTTCCTAAAAGGTTTGGTACCAAATTGGGATTTTAGCCCCTCATCAATCCTGATTTGGAGCATTTAGTAATTTCTTTAGCCTACTCAAATAAGATTTAGTAGTATATTATGTATGTAACATGATCTCACTTAGCCCAATTTGAACTCATGAAGTTGAACTCCCATAAGAGGTCTCATATTTTAATTACCAAGATGTCCCATTAGGGACATGGTGCTCATTTCTTCGACCTTCACAACTCATTATGTCTTTTGAAGAACACAACTCATTATATGTCTCTCGAATGATGGCTAATTTGTTATGTTTTGCACCAATTTGAAGAGAAGGGAATAATCTATATCTATACTATATATAAAAGTACGAATAAGGGGAAACTTTATATTTTCCAATTGTATCCTTTCTTTTCAAATGTATTTCTAAACTGTCATTATTAAAAAATATTTTAATTATTCCACTATTAAAATAATAAAAAGTTAGATTATCCTCATTAATTAGGATCCAACGTGGCCAATAGGAATGCTCTATGTCATCTTTAGCATCTGAATTGCCATTATTAAATAATATTTTAATTATTTTATCATTAAAATAATGAAAATTTAGATTATCATCATTTATTAGGATCCAAAGTAGCCAATAAGAATGCTCCACATCATTTTTAGCATCTGAATTTTCGTCCAAAACATTCTTCAAGTCGGTTTAGGAGAAGATCAATTCTGTCCAGAAATTTTAAGGGCAAAATCGTCCATCGGAACGGCTTAATTAGGTCTCGAGATAAACATAAAAGTTGTAGATCTTGAAATCCTCTTTCTAACGGTACCTCATTTTGCATTTTTCTGAACTTTGAATCAAAAGTTATGAATTTTCTTCCAGAATTACTCTTGTTAAGTTCTTTTTTAAATAGGATTTAACAATGTTGTATCATGACTGAATCATTACTACATCATAATTACTGATTGGGCTTAGACTCCTTCTTTGGGCTTCCATATTAATGAATTGGGCCTAAGAAGATCAAATTTAAACTTTAAGACATCTAGCTTGGCAATTTGGGCTTCATGAACTCAAACGGGGCTAATGAGCCTACTGGCCGAAATGAGACAAAATTAATAGTTTCTTCAAATATATACTATATATAAAAGTACAAATAATGAGAAACTTTATGTTTTCTCTGATTGTACCATTTTTTTCAAAAATATTTCTAAATTGCCATTACTTAATTTTGTTTGGCATTTGCCATTACTTAAAATTAGAGTTTTATATTTAATATATATTATTATATTATTATTGGCCATCCCAATTTCTACTATATATATTATTTATTTATGATTTAATTTTAAGTTTAAATCTTACTCAAGCTATTTTATATATATATATATATATATATATATATATTTCCAACTACTTATCCAAATTATTAACTATGACAATAAATATGCAGCAAAAAAAAAAAAAAACGATGATGATAAATATATGATTGTTGCATTTATAATTTTAGTATCATTTTTCTTAGACGTATATTCATAAGGTACAATGGCCATGAAAAGAGTTTGAATTTTTCTTTTTCCATTTTAAAATTTCTGTTATTTTTGCAGTTTAAAAAAAAACAAAAAACTACCGTCTATATATGGTATTGATAACTTCTTGTCATGTTTTGGGAATTTCATTTTCCTTTATCTCTCTTTTTAACTTATTTTCTTTACTATGTTTGATGATTGCTTAAACGATTTTTCAAAATGAGTTGTATTTTTAAACGTATAATCATACTATAAGAACTAAACCAGATTAGATTGCCAAAAAAAAGTAACTTAATTTCTTCATTTTTTTCAATATTATGTTTGATGATTTCTTATAACGATTTTTTAAAGGAGTTGAATTTTTAAACGTATGTACAAATTTTTGATGATTATTTGCTTTTGTTCTTATTAAAAAAAAATTTATGTTTGAAATTGGGAAAGAAATTTAAGTCTTGGATGAGGGTGTCTGGATTATCATGTCGTGTTCTTGCGTAATCCTTTAAATTTAGTGTTTCCTTTGATATTTGAGTTACGTAACACTTTTTTCAACATTCTTCTATTGGAAACATAAAATAAATTAATTATATTGTGTGATTTGATAATTTATACAGTTGCAAGATTGTGAATTTCATATTTTTTCCCACAACTAGAAAAGATGATGAATTGGAGGTTAAATGCACTAAGGACAAGGGTTAAACGTGAGCTGTTGAAACTTTTTAGAGAGAGAGCCTCATCAATCAAATAAAGAACTTTGTGTGATCTATAATAGAGCAGACCATGAGATAAAGGCCCCGAGTTTTTTATTTAGAGGGAATCCTCTTTGATATTGGAGTTAGTAGGATATTAAGGTGTTTGGAGATACTGAAGTTAGTGGGGTCTTAAAGTGTTTAAAGAGCTTAAGATCTAAAGAGCAGAGATAATGAACTTTTACCTTATGTGTGGAGTAGTTCTCTCTCTCTCTATCTCTATATATATAGTGTGTGTGTGGCTTTGGGCCGTTCTATATGGGCTCAACATTGCCCCCTAAGTATGAGGGCGGTTCTAAAATGATTGCACAAACAGCTATGAAACTAGCGTCAGGTGGGCAAGTTGGGACGATCTAAGCTAAATACGCTTACTGGTTGTATAACTAGATAAAATCGAACATAAGGGTATTCGATCTGGATGTATACTGCATGTGTAGAGTGTTGAGTAGTAGAATACTCGATTTGGTAATCCGCCCCTCTATCGAACTGTATGGTGCTCTGTGAGATGAATGAGAGATTTTCTATGAATGTCGAAAAGGAGAGTGCTCAATTTTTTAGGATTGAGTAGGAGAGTGCGCTCTAGAAATGATGGTGGATAGGAGAACTCGAGCTGATAATGTACTCCGTGGAGGAATACCGAACGAAAGAGTTCAAATAAACAATATGCTCCATAAAAGGTTGGTGAAAATGAGAGCACTCAAACTGATAATGTACCATTTGGAGTAATGTTGAATGAATGGAGCTTAAATTGATAATATGCTATATGGAGGAATCCTGAATGGAGGAACTCAGTGTGATAACATGCTCTATATACTATCGAGTGGAGGAGCTCCATTCGAATATGTATATGTATATAATATCAAAGGGAGGAATTCAATATGAATTATATATGTTTGTACGACTGAACGGACGAGTTCGATCTGCAAATGGAAAGCTTAATATGAATGACTTATATAGTACTAAATAGAGAAACTCAACCTGATAATGATATATGATTTTATAGAGAGATTGTCGAAATTGCATACTATAGTATCAAAAAATTATAGGGAGATTATCAAAAATCATAGGAAGGTTACAAAATTTCATAGGAATCTTTATTAAAATTTCATAGTTATGTTATCAAAGTTTCCTATGGAGTTTATCACAATTCCATAGGTAATTATCAAAATTTCATAGGATGATTATCAAAATTTCATAAAAATATTCAATAGAAACATCTTGAGCCACGTGCAACACACGTGAAAGTTAAAACTAGTAATAATTAAGTGGATTTTGACATGTGATAAAGAATATTTTACACATGCTATAATTAAAATGCAAATTGCTATAATCAACACAAAGATTTAGCTAATTAATTTGAAAGATGTATATCAAATTAAGCATTTCAAAATGAATATTGCTTTCAAATCTAATGATTTCAACTCCTTGGGATTCTTCTCTTCCCTCTCTATAAATATATATATATAATCCACTCTGCTCTGCACCTAATGCATTACAACTCAATTCTAGCTGATCAAAGCTTCCATTAGAATTATTGCAGCTGAAACTTGGTAAGTTAAACAAACTTAAGTTTGAACTATACTCTTTTTGTGTGTGTGTTTTTCTTTTTGTACAAACCCCATAGTATCCGATACATTGCGATCTGACCAATCCAGAATCAAGCCACATATGTATCGGACTCAAATGCGAGAAGCTCCTGATGTTTATTTCTCTATTCACTTTTAAATTAAAAATTCCACATTTTGAAGGTGAATTCTATTGGCTTATTATATATTGACTACTTGTTAGCCTTTCTATGCAGTTGGAAAGATAATTGTTTATTTCCTCAGCACCTAAACTCATCATGAAATTGGTGCCATGGCTCATTACAATAACCCTGGTGTTAGCTTTGGAAACTGTTGAAATTGTGAACGGATGCAAAGGCGGCCATGGAAATGATTCCGGTCGTGTTCTGACAATTGCACCCCCTACAACTCCTAGAGATCACGATGGCGGTTGAGAAGATGATACATCGACAAATTTTGCACCACCTTCACCTTCCGGAGACAACGGTGGATTAAGTCACGGTGGAGATAATGGTGGATCAACAATATTTGCACCCCCTTCACCCTTCATGCCTTGTGTTGGAAGCTTTTGTCTTACTCCCAATTATAACAACCCAAATACTCGTTTTGGACAATGCATTGGTGGATCTTGTCACAGCACTTCCGCTGCCTCCTCCAGTATGATCTCCCTTGGCTTCATACTGTGTTTTATTATTACTTGCTATTTTGCTTTTGCTTTTCTTCTTTAATTTCTCCCCAGCTTGACACTTGAGAATAGATTGATTTTCATTTCATTATGTTTAGAATCAAAAAGTTAATAATTAGTAAAATGATATATGACTTAATGCCTTTTTCTGCATTTAAACTTTAATTTTGGAAATTTTGGATATTTTGCCTTGTAAACTTGCAATTTAGAACCATTTTAGTCCACTCAAACGGTATTGCGCGCTGACATGGCAATGTCACGTCGGATCAAAAATGCCACGTGACAATGCTACGTTGGACCAAAATGCCTTAGACCAAGATGCTGACATGGCATCGCCACATGCAAATATCGTTTGAAGGGGACTAAAATGGCTTCAAATTGCAAGTTCAAGAGGCAAAATGTCCAAAATTAAAGTTTAGGGGGCAAAATGTCAAAATTGTACAAGTTCAGAGGGTAAAAAGGGCATTTAGCCAATGATATATAGGATTCAACTACAACAACGTAGTTAAATTCATTACCAGCTGATTAAAGATATCATAATTATAAATTATAAAAAACACTAATAAGAAGAAGTGGAAATACTAAATTACCCTCAAAATTTTTCCTAACCAAATGACTACATTCATTTTGATACTATTCAGTTTGGTTTTTTAGTCATTTTAGTTTTGGTTTTTTAGTTATTTTCACAAACTTTTGAGGGTAATTTTGACTTTCTAACATTTTAAATTATAAAAAACACTAATAAGAAGAAGTGAAAATACTAAATTACCCTCAAAATTTTTCCTAACCAAATGACTACATTCATTTTGATACTATTCAGTTTGGTTTTTTAGTCATTTTACTTTTGGTTTTTTAGTTATTTTCACAAACTTTTGAGGGTAATTTTGACTTTCTAACATTTTAAATTTTAATATAATATATAGCATATTTACAAGTGGTTTGGTTGAACGATCAATTTAACATCATATAATTTTCATTTCGGGATATCCGATCAAGGTGATTCGAGTGTCTATTAAAAGGTTGTCCCACGATCTACCACTTTCATGAAGGACTCGAAAACTAAACTTAATGTTTCAAGTGTAACAAATGCTTCCGAAAAATTAGTTGTATTGGTTAATGGGAACGGGCGATCCACTTAATATTACTTAAGTTTTGCTTCATATGTCTGATTAAAGTTATTCAAGTGTCTCTTAAAAGGTTGTTATATAATCAACAACTTTCATGAAGGACTCGAAAGCTAATTTAATATTTCAAATATAAAAAAAGCTTCCAAAAAATTAGTTGCTTTGGTTAGCGGGAATAGATAGCCTACTTAATATTACATAATTTTTGCTCCAGATGTCCGATTGAGGTAATTCAAGTGTCTATTAAAAGTTTTTTCCATAATCTATACGACTTTCATGAATAACTCGAAAGCTAAATTTGATGTTTCAAATATCAAAATGCTTCTGAAAAATTAGTTATTTCGGTGAATTGTCTATTTAATATTTATATGATTTTTTTCTTTTTAGGTACGATTAAGTTGATTTAAGTGCCTATTAACAAGTTGTTCCATAATCTACAACTTTTATGAAGTACGCAAAATCTAAATTTGATTTTTGAATGGGTAGATGGTCTACTTAATATTATAGAGTTTTTGTCCCGGATGTCCGATTTAGGTGATTTAAAATATCTATTAAAAAGTTTCATTTTTTATAAGCTATATTTGATGTTTCAAAAATAAAAAATGCTTCCGAAAAGTTAGTAGTTTAGGTGGATGGTCTACTTAGCATTATATAATTTTTGCTTCAAATGTCCGATTAAGATGATTCAAGTATCTATATTAAAGGTTGTTCCGTAATCTACAACTTTTACTATTAGATTTGGGTTTTTCATCTTTTCAACTTCGGTTTTTTCATCTTTTATAATAGCTATTAAGGGTATTTTCAGTATTTTATAAAATAGTGGCTCCCTTTGATATAAAATTTATTGGTATTAGTGATGAACCAAATTTGGTTGGATCCCTATTTAAGTCCAAATCTATCAAAACACATGACTTAATTAGAGTTCATTACATATCAAGTGCAAGAATATGTTCGCGCAGCATAGCGCGCGGCTCTTTCCTAGTTCATATAAATTATCATCAATCTTGACTACAAATTCATCCCAAGAGTAAAAGTACGTAGATTACGATATCTAAAAGTAAGCATATAAGAATAGAATGATTTTCACTATGATATAGAAAAATCCAAAATATCTGTGGGCCAAATACAAAGAAGATTACTAATGCACTGGAGAATACTAAAAGGAGGGACAAGATTTTCACAACAATGCTAACCGGAAGTTGAATAAAAACGGAAGCTGCATCAAGGCCTGCACCCTGGAACCAGAGTAGCCTCAACAGTGCATTCACAGAATAAGAATCGATCAAATCTCCTTCAGCATTCTACGTGCTATGGAATCAGGAACAATTCCGTTCTAGACCATGTCTTCAATGTAACCCACAGCTTCATCTTTAGTCTTTCCCTTTGAATAAGCCTCACCTTTACTCTTTCCCTTTGAATAAGCATAAACCAAAGTTTTACAAATGGCCGAACTTGGTGAAAAACACTTTCTTACCTCTTCAGCCTTATCCATCATTCCTTGTTTACAAAAAGCATTCATTAGATGAAGAATCTGCTCCTGTGCACCATGCTGCTTGCGGTAACTCAGAACATTAGATGAAGACTTTTTTTAGATGTAAGAAGGTGGAGCAGAATGCTTATGCTCGGATCGTATCTTAACTCACCTGCTTTTCTAATTATCGGTTTCTTAGAAACATCCAGGGAAAATGATTGTATTTGTATGTACAGAAGCTAAAATAAAAAGAAAATGTAACTTAAACATTTCCCATTACGTACAAATGCATTGGCTAATAATTGGTTTCTGAATATTATGTACCAGATGCTAAAAACTCATTTGGTTCTGCAAATTCATTGTATTTGCGTTCATGAACCAAGTTTGTAATGAATAAGATATTTAATAGAAACAAGATCATGTTGTTTACCACAGACTTTCGACCGGAAAAGTAAAATGAGAGATTGTGTTGAACACAATAATGCTGACAGGAAGTTAAACAAAAATAGAAGCAGCATTATGCAGGGGGGCTTGGAGACTGGACTGGATCGGGGCTCAACAATGCATTCACCAAAATTTTCAAATCAAGAATCAGGAATCAATCCCGTTTGATAATGTCTTACATGCACTCTATCCTTCTGTATAAGCTTACAAATGGCCGAACTTGGTGGGAAACCCTTTCTTACCATCAAATCGAAGACATCTTCTGCCTTATCTGTTTCACCTCGCAAGCAATATCCCTTAATCATTGTCTTGTAAGTAATCTCGTCAGGCTTTGCTCCTTTTTGATTCATAAGATGAAGTACATCTTCAGCTTTCTCCATCATTCCTTGTTTACAAAGAGCATCCATTATAGTGTTTAAACTAATTGTGTCAGGAATTATATCTTCAGCAACCATTCTTCTAAATAGCCACATAGCTTTTTCCCATTGCCTCGAATGGCATAACCCATGTATTATACTGTTGTAAGTTACAATGTCAGGTTTCACACCTTTTTCAGCCATTAAATCCAAAACCTCAATGGCTTCTTCAGCTAACTTTTCCTTGCAAAGAGCATCAATTATAGAGCTGAAAGTTATGAGATCTGGCTGCACTCCTTCATTTATCATTTTGTCCAAGAAGCTCATTGCCTCTTTCCACTGACCTGAATAAAAAAAGCCGTGGATTATAGAATTATATGTGATGACATTAGGTTTCATACCTCTTTCAGCCATTAGATCGAATACCTCAATTGCCTCTTCAGTTCTCCTTTCCTTGCAAAGACCATCAATTATGGAGCTGAAAGTTACCGCATCCGGCTGTACTCCTTCATCCAGCATTCTGTCAAACAAGCTTGTCACTTCTTTCCATTTACTTGAATGACTAAATCCTTGGATCATACAACTATAGGTGCCCACATCTGGTTTCACAGCTTTACGAGTCATCAATTCCAAGACTTCAAATGCCTTGCCTGTTTTCCCTTCCTTGCATAAAATATCAATGATGGAAGTAAAAGTAACAACATCAGGCTTTATGCCTCTTTTGCTCATTATAATGAGCAAGGAAGTGGCTTCTGTTGGCTTGGCTAATTAGAAAACAACTTGATTTTATTATATCAAAGACAAAATACTACAAAGTAGCTTATTTGGCTACCAACAGACTTACACCCACTTTGATAAATTTGCCAAATACTCAAACACTTACTCACACCTCACGAACTAACTACTCAACTCAAACACTTTACTCCACTCACTAACTCACCACTTTACTCTACTCACAATCACATTTGCTCGACACACTACACTCAATTGCTCGACACTTCCTTGCACCTTGCATGAGCCTTTATATAGGCAACCAATTCGGTGCTAACCACTACAATCACAATGTGAACAAATTGACTTTTGTAGGTTACAATGTCAAAGTAATTATTAACCTATACCCCTATAACACACCAGCTACTACTTTAGTAAATATATGGCTAAAATTAACTACACAAT
>AWWV01011727.1:0-29998 GCA_001974805.1 Corchorus capsularis | reverse complement strand
CTTATTTAATGTTCATGTTAAGTTGTTTACCAATTCTATGAAAATTTACGTTTGAAATAATTACGAATTACCAATTTTTTTTCTTTTATCTATACTATATATGAAAAAAGTAAGAGTTTTGTGAAATTTTTGAATCGACTATTATACCCTCATGTTTTTTAATATATTTCTTAAATGCCCTTGCTTAAACTATTGTAGTTTTATTCTACTAAAAACTTTATTTTTATTCAATTATTAAATCTAATATCTTTATAATTTCTTTATTTTTACCATTTT
The DNA here is from genome assembly GCA_001974805.1 of Corchorus capsularis. Classification (NCBI taxonomy): domain Eukaryota; kingdom Viridiplantae; phylum Streptophyta; class Magnoliopsida; order Malvales; family Malvaceae; genus Corchorus; species Corchorus capsularis. The sequence continues at coordinate 29,722 of AWWV01011727.1, read as the reverse complement.
ACTATTTTTAAATAAAAATTGGATATATGAAATTTTTTAATATACAGTTTTATTCTACTAAAAACTCTATTTTCATTTAATTAAATTCAATATTTTATAATTATTTTATTTTTACCATTTTAATTTAAAAGATTATTTTGATTGACATGTTTTATTTGATAGTTTAATGTATTATGATTAAAATTTATTATTTCCCTAACATGCAATTATTTTATTTGATTTATAATTAATTTTTTGCTAGATAAATGTAACCCTTAATGTGGGTTTAAATTTGCTATTTTACTTTGTTAATAAATTTCTTTATGTGGGATGATTTCTTTTGTTACTTTGATAGTAAAATCCAATGTATATACAAATGAGCTGGTCGGGTTGGATTTGAGTTCGGTTATTTGGTTAGGTTAGTTTCGGGTAAAGGAAATTTTGGGTTATAAGGGTTCGGTTAATTTTCGGTTTTAGGTTGGGTTGGATTCGGATCACTTAAATGTCAGGTCATTTGGATTTGGGTCAATTTTGGTTCGGGTCTTTTTCAGTTTCGGGTCATATGGTTCAGATAATTTCGGGTTTGAGCCTCCGATTTTCAAGTTCAATTCTTTTCGGATTCGGGTTATTTAAATATAATTAATCCCGATTCGGGTAATTTCGGATTAATCTCTCGAATTGATCTGATTCGGAATGATTCAGGTTTGGGTCATTAAGGATTTGAGGTAGGGTTATATCGGTTTCGAATTGAGCGGATTTTTTGGTCGAATCGGATTAGATAAGGTTTGGCTTCAGGCGATTGAGTCGGATACCCGTACTCGAGTGAAATTTTGCCATCTATAATAATAGGCTTCTTTAGGATAAAATTAGTAGTATACTTAAGATTTTAATTTTAATTTAATTTAAACATATTAGTTCACGTACAAGGCACGTGAAAGTGATGACTAGTTAAAATTAAAAAATAAAAGTTTCCCACCAACTAAAATTTAAAAGTTAAAGTTAAATAAAAATTTAAGAAGAAGTAAATTACTTACTAACCATTAAAACTTAACAGGTTTTGATGAAATAAAAATACATGATTAACCTTCAAAGGAGTACTAAAATTTTAAAATTAAAAAGAGTAATTTTGATATTTCAAGTCAAGGTTTTTGAAGTTTAGACTTTTCTATACCTTACTATTAAAGTTATCCCAAATTGCTGTATGCTCAGCATTTGACTCTTCTCAGGCTGACATTTGTCTAAAGTTGATTGGTTGGGATAAAACAATATATATTATTATACATTTGAAATTCTAAATAATATTTATAAATAACATTTAGAATATTGAATTATAATCAAAGTAAAACTCCATTTCTTTTTTCTAGTAGTTTATAATTATTTGATAGACATCAGAATTCTAACAATGTTTTATTTCATTTAACTTAATTATTATTACATAAGATAAAATTTTACTTAATATTGAAATGACTCGGTTCCAATCATGAACCCAAAAACCCGACGTGGATGCGCCGGGATAATATGTAATATAATATAAAGATAAAGATAAAGATATTGAGTCCCGAGAGTTTTAACTCGGCAATGACTTGGTAAGGCTTAGTTTGATACTAAGGAAAATTTTAGGGAAAATTGAAATAAAGGAAAATAAATAGGAAAATACTAAAATCCTTAGCTTGTTTGGTGTCAAGGAAAATACTATGGAAAATACCAAGGAAAATATTTTCTTATATGTTTGGTTCATGGAAAATTTGGGGGGAAAGGAAAATATGAGAAAAGGCACTTTATTAGCCAATGTATTTAACTTAAAAGTTTATAAGATGAATAAGAAAAGAAAAACTTGAGGCAGAATTTCATACTCATGATCTTGAAATGGGATAAAAACTAAACAAATTCCTTTTGCTTTGCCATAGGATATAATCTACACTCTTAAATCTTTCCTTTCAATGGAAAGAATAAACTACTCCATAAGATAATTTCATACAAATCTGCTTCACAGGATGGAAGTAAATAGATGGAATAACAACAAAAATTTCCATACTTAAAGTCGGGATTTGTTCTATTGTATTTCTAGTATAATATAATCAATAGTAAGTTTATTACATTATGGGGCATGAGAAGCTACCAGGTATATAAATTTGACTTGCATTCTCTACTTACTGGACTCTAAGAACATTAACATATGAAAGCAGAACAGGGGAAAGGGTTTATACAATTATACTTGAGAAAAACTATTATCAACAGAGGGGCACAACTCCATTAAGATCTACAAAGATTTACACTGCTAAACATATATCAAGTATGGCAAAAAAAGTAGGCGTCGGATACGATCTTATATCTTACGTGATACATCCACTTATACATAGCCAAATATCAGGCAAAAGTTTTCATGCCTTCAACCTGTAGAAGAAAAAACAACGGGCAACTGATTAGAAGAGAAACAGCAATAGAACAGAGGTTGGGTGCACAGTGCACACTCACTATCCAAGTTTTCTTTCAGAGCATTCTCATCCAAGTTTCTCAGTTTTATATGATTCGAACCAAATGTAAGCGAGGTCAGCCTAGGGAGCACTAATCAGATACAAGAAAACAACTACGTGCAGCGTATGATATCAAAGTTCTCCTGTTGGACAGAATTATCAAAAACGCAAAGGAAAAGGCCTCCAAGAATTAATGCAAATCAGTGGGGGGACTATATCAGCAGGCGCATATAGCCAAGAAGAATAAAAGAAAAACAATAAGTTACAAGCTCAAAAAAATAGGCAAATTGTGCAGAATATATATAATTAAAACACAGAATTCTTATGGTCTATATGCTTGCTAAATGGAAAAGGAAAAGTAGTATAAAGCTTCAAATGCCTTGTAGAGGTAAACAGAAAAGATCATCTACCACAAGCTTTGACATTTCTTCTTCCTATATTGCATAACACAAGGAACAGAGAATCTCTTATCCAAGTTTAGGCCTATACAGCTTAAACGAGCTGAGCCTTTAAGCCATGTGATGAGAAGGGCAAAGTTTATGAATTCTGATAAAGTTTGAACAAGATCTAATTCAACAGACAACAGTTTCTCTGGTACTTACCAATATGTTATGGAGAAGATTGATTTCAAAATTGGCAATGAATGATATTTCAAAAAACTGACTCTTAAAAGCATACCTTTGAGTCTAAAATGCCAAAACTCATCTTATCATCAATCAAAGGAAAAGAGATTTTATAGATCCAAAAGATTAATAACATGACTACAAAAACAAAGCTGATACCTAACAAGAGTAACTGGCAGTTTTTTCCCCAGATTTCTGCAGCAGCAGCATGTAAAATGATGCTCAAAACATTTCTCTGCTGCTCGAAAACAACAACACAATTTCTCAACCCCTTTGACAGTCTTCTATATTGGTCATGAAAAGCCTAAAAACAGTGACGAAGAACAAAAGGAAATGAGAAACTGACCAGAATGACAGATTAGTAACAGATTAAAAACTTGTTTTTTTGCTTCCATGAAATCTCATTTCATATATCACTCTATTTTCAGCTCACACTATTTTCTACAATTTACATAGAATTTAATGAATTTAATGACCAGTAAGCTCTCGTGATAAATGAAGCTGTCAAACAAGGAACCAAGATAGACCAATACATGTTATTCATCAGCATTACATGTATATGAACTTACATCAATCAATGCTGCATATAATTAACTTCTATAGATAACAAAGAACCATATCAGATCATGAATCCAATCATTGCTGCAGAGTTCAACAAATTCCTAACCTCAAATAAGCAGGTAAATCCTTCCAGAAACAAGTTATTAAACTACTTTCAACCAAACTAAATTAGCTCCAACATATAGAGTCAATATAACTACCATCAGTGTAGGCTATAAGAATCAAACATAAGATCCCATCACATTACAGTATAATCCTAAAACAAATAACAATCATTTTGATTTTCATAAAATCCCAAACCAGAAAAACTTGAAGCAGAAAGAGTGGAACTAAGAACCAAAGGCTGAAATTAGAAAAGATTTTAGAACAATTTCATCTAACCTGTTCACTTAAGAAGAAATCATCCGCCGATAGCCTTTGGGAAGGGATCTGATAGCTTGGAGGGATCGGATAGCTTGAACCATGGATCTCGTTGAAGAAAGTTGTTGTCGATGAGAATTCTTCTGGCGGCTTGCTCTTGGTGGAAGATGAGCATGGTTTCCAGTTGATTCGCAGGAAAATTGAAAGAAGAAAGAAACAGAGGTCTGAGAGGGAAGGGGTAACAGAGGCTCGAGAGAGGGAAGGAGAAGGGCCCGATAAAATTTTCCCAAACTTTCTCTCGTTTTCACGTCAGTTTTGGGGAGAAAATAAGGGAAAATTTTATTTAATGATTTTACCCCAAATTTTCCCTATTTCTATTTTCCCATCCAATTTCCCTAACAACCAAACGTAAACAGTGAAAATGTGGGAAATCATTTTCTTTTCCCTAATATTTTTCCTAGTTCCAAACTGAGCCTAAGAGAAGCTCTTCATTCATCAGTTCAATGACAGGCATATATCGGCATAAATTCAGGCAATTCTTACCATCATGTGGGGCATATAGAAAATTTCAAATTGTCTGCTGGCTAAATACAAAGAAGACTGTTAATACACTGGACAATGCTAAAACTAAAAGGAGTGCCAAGATTTTCACAACAATGCTAACCAAAATTTGAATAAAAACAGAAGCTGCAACAAAACCAGCACCCTGGACCAGATTAGGCCTCAACAGTGCATCACAGAATTGATCAAATCCTCTTCAGCATTTTACGTGCTATGGAATCAGGTACCATTCCCTCCTGGACCATTTCTTCAATGTACCTTGAAACCTCATCTTTAGTCTTTCCCTTTGAATAAGCATTGACCAACGTCTTACAAATGCCCGAACTTGGTGGGAAACCCTTTCTTACCATCAAATCGAAGACATCCTCTGCCTTATCTGTTTCACCTCGCAAGCAATATCCCTTAATCATTGTCTCGTAAGTAATCTCGTCAGGCTTTGCTCCTTGATTCATAAGATGAAGTACATCTTCAGCTTTCTCCATCATTCCTTGTTTACAAAGAGCATCCATTATAGTGTTTAAAGTAACTCTGTCAGGATTTACATCTTCAGCAACCATTCTACTAAATAGCCACATAGCTTTTTCCCATTGCCTCGAATGGCATAACCCATGTATTATACTGTTGTAAGTTACAATGTCAGGTTTCACACCTTTTTCAGCCATTAAATCCAAAACCTCAATGGCTTCTTCAGCTAACTTTTCCTTGCAAAGAGCATCAATTATAGAGCTGAAAGTTATGAGATCTGGCTGCACTCCTTCATTTATCATTTTGTCCAAGAAGCTCATTGCCTCTTTCCATTGACCTGAACGAAAAAAGCCGTGGATTATAGAAGTATATGTGATGACATTAGGTTTCATACCTCTTTCAGCCATTAGATCGAATACCTCAATTGCCTCTTCAGTTCTCCTTTCCTTGCAAAGAGCATCAATTATGGAGCTGAAAGTTACCGCATCCGGCTGTACTCCTTCATCCACCATTTTTTCAAACAAGCTTGTCGCTTCTTTCCATTGACTTGAATGACAAAATCCTTGGATCATACAACTATAGGTGACCACATCTGGTTTCACACCTTCATGAGTCATCAATTCCAAGACTTCAAATGCCTTTTCTGTTTTCCCTTCCTTGCATAAAATATCAATAATGGAAGTAAAAGTTGTAACATCAGGTGAAATTCCAGAAGCAGTCATGTTTTCTAATAACTCGGTAACCTCTTTGAAATCACCAGACCTACACAAGGTTTGAATTAGCAAATTGTAAGTAAGAACATCAGGCTTTATGCCTCTTTTACTCATTGAATTGAGGAAGGACTTGGCTTCTTGGATCTTCCCATCCTTGCAAAGAGAGCTGATCAGAGTACTGAAGGTGTAGACATTAGGAGAAATTCCCCTGTTGATCATGTCAGTTAGCAAGCCTTTGGCTTCATTCCACTGGCCATTGCCACACAATCGATGAATTAATGTATTATAAGTAACAAGATCAGGCTCAATACCACCATCAAGCATATCTCGAAAGAGAATCAAGGACTTATCTACACTTCCCTCCTTACAGAAGCCATCAATTATGGCAGAATAAGATACAACATCAGGCTTAAGGCTTGGACTTCCGTTCATCGTTTCCAGTATTTCAACTGCATAGTGAGTGTATCCTGACTTGCAAAGGCCACTGATGATGATATTACAAGTGTATACATTACATGGATATTCTTTCTGTACTATTTGCCAAAACAATTCCATGGCCCCTTCAATTTTACCCTCATTGGTAAGCCCAAGAAGTAGAATGCTCATGGTATGAGGGTTAGGTTGAAGACCAAGTTTAAGAATTAACGCAAACACAGAAAAGCACAAGTCCGCATGCTTCAAATTGCAATAGCAATTCATCCAGGTGGTCATAGTGCAGATATCGGGTTGGATTTCCTCACAACCCATCATCTGCTTACACATGGACACAACAACTGAATAATGTTTCATCTTGGCGAGAGCACCAAGCAGATGATTGAAAGCCCAAATGGAGGGTAAGGGTCTAACTGAAATCATGGAATCGAAAAACCCCAGAGCCTCATCAAGCTTAAGGGACCTTGATTTACACTTATCTATGACCAAATTCTCCAGATGGTGGGGACTGGGTTTAGAGAAACCCACTTTGACATTTCTATCTTTAACAGCAGCAAAAGTAGGATATCTAGCAAGGGAACAGATACTACTGGAATCGTAAAAGAAAGAGAGAGCAGAATTACCAGAAAAACGATCAAAAGGAGGAGATATTCCGTTCATAATATATATCGCCATTTCAATGGTGAGCTCTGTGGTTACCGCTTCAGCCTTCTGTCATCTTATCATCACTTGAAAGAGACGATTTGATTGGGCTGCCTGCAAGTTAAAACCAGATTACAAGATTCCAATTTTTATTCGTCTTCAATTCAAGAATATAGTTATGGGCCATTGGCCCATGACACTTGTGTTGGTTAATTTGAAAAAATCCTTTTCTGTTTTAAAAATAACCCATTTTCTGGGAAAATAAAAGAAAAGGAAGAATAACCGGATTGTATTTGTATATTCTTTTTCTCCAAATCAACCTTTACCCTTTTTTTGCTTATTGTGAAGCCCTTTACTTTCAATTTTGTCAATAGTAGCACCCATTTTGAACAAAAGGCAGTTTCGAGAGATCACATGAGTAATTGCGCCGTCTAATAGCTGATGTGGCATATTCATGTTAATTTTTTTTTTTTTTCATACAACATGTTAATTTTTTGAAAGGTCATATTCCATGTTAATCATGTTAATGCATATTACGTATTCCTATTAAATCATTCTCCTTTGACTGTTTTCTTAATGCGTGTTTTTAGTTTTTTTTAAATGCATGTTATTAAGTAAATGTGAAGTTGACTTGTGTTTTACCATTTCGAATATTAAATTGCTCTACACCGATAAATTATTGGTTCAGATAGTAAACCGCCTCCGGTTCAAAAAGGGTAAAAATACAAATTCAATCTCTTGAAAAAGAGAAATTATTAGATAGACTTGTTTCATTACATCATTTATTGTCTCGACCAATAAAATTGGATTAAATGCCCAAATTTCTCCCCTGAACTTACACAAAAGGACAATTTTCCCCTAAACTTTTTTATTTCTTATCTGATTGCACCCTGACGTTATAAAAAAAGGGCATATGCCCCATTGTCGTCAACAAAACCGTTATCCACCGACCGTTATCTTACAAAAGTGAAAATAAAAGATAACGGTTGTTGATCGCAGGGGGACATGTGTCCTTCTTTTTGTAACGTTGGGGGTGCAATTAGGCAAGAAAAAAGTTTAGGGGGGATTTTTTTTTTGCAAGTTTCAGGGGAATTTGAACATTAAGCCAATAAAATTGTGATAACTCAAAATTATTCCTTAACTTAATACACCGTATCAAGTTTAGCTCCAAGTTTCACGAGGTGAGACTTATTGGGTATGTCTCGAAATTTAGAACATTAATTTGGTAGGGTTTTAGTAATTGCAGAAAAAAATCTAAATTGTCACATTTTTTTAGTCGGAATCATGGATGACGTGGTGAGAGTGATTCATGTAATAATTTCTCCTCGAAAACGCATTTAAAATACACATTTGTTGGAAAGGGTTTAACCTTTCACGCTCTTCACTCAAAGGGGATTAGTCTTATGCCAAAAGACTTAGGAATACTCTTGGTTAAACAATAAATAAATATTTTAAAGGGATAGTTAATTATTTGATATATTGACGATGTAAAATTTGAACTCCACAAGCGGGATGAGGAGTTGACACATACCCATTTTCTGATTTTTTTTTTAATTCAAAAATATTTCCCAAAGGACACATGTCAACTTTTAAACCTCAAATGCGTAGTTTGCTAAACAACACCAATAATATATTGTATAATTTTCCATTTTAAAATGCTCTTCATCTCCTTGTCATCTTAGTGGGAATAGGCTAATAAAATTGCACCACATCAGCTTGGAAAAAAAGTGATTGTTTGTTTTATGCTAGTACTAATTAATGTGCATAATATAAGTTATTATGTACATGACCTCACTCTTAGCCCAATTGGAACTCGTTAACTCACATGAGAGGTCTCATGTTTTAATTATGGGGATGTCCCATTAGGGACATAGTGCTATTTCTTCGATCTTCACAACTTATTATGTCTTTTGAAGAACACAACTCATTATATGTCTCTCGAATGGTGGCTAATTTGTTTTGGTTTGCACCATTTTGAAGAGAAGGGAATAATCTATACTATATATATATATATATATTAAAAAGTATATTCTCTTGTAAAACTTTTGAATTGCCCATATTATACCCTTATTTATCAAATATATTTCAAAATTGACATTCTACAATTAATATTATTATTTATTTACATAATCTTTTAATCAACACAAACTCTTGACCAATTTTAATCTCAACCAACCTCATCACGTGATTACTTCATCTTATTTCTTTATATATTAATTTTAATGGATTAATATTTATTTATTTATATTCTTAAGATACGTAAAAGCCATATTTTCTCAATTAAATTTATTTTATGGATACTATATATATTAAGTTACTAAAAAAAAAGGACCTTGGAGATTTCTATATTATATATAGAAAGAAAACATAGGCAGAATTTGTGGATTGATTAGGGTTGGATTTGGTTTCAGTTATGCAGGTTAGGTCAGTTTCGGGTTAAGGAAATTTTGGGTTGTACGGGTTCGGTTTATTTTATGTTTCATGTTGGATTGGATTCGAATCGCTCAAATGTCGGGTCATTTGGATTCAAGTCAATTCTAAAGTTCGGGTTTTTTTTCGGTTCTAGGTGAAATGACTCAAATATTTTCGAGTTTAAACCTCAGATTTTCGGGTCCAGGTCATTTGAATATAATTAATCCAAATTCTGTAATTTCGAATCAATCTCTTGGGTTTATCAGGTTCGGGTAATTTTGGGTCCGGGTCGTTTCAGATTCGGGTCATTGAGGATTTGGGTCACATTATTTCGGTTTCAGATTGGACGGATTTTTAGGTCAAATAGGGTTGATTTCAGGCGATCGGGTCGGATACGCAGGCTCGGGTCAAATTTTGTCATCTCTAATAATAAGCTTCTTTATGACAAAATTAGTGTTATACTTAAGATTTTAATTTTCATTTAATTTTAAATATATTGGATCACGTGCAACGCACGTGAAAGTGACAATTAGTAATAATTAAGTGGATCTTGGCATGAGATAATCAAAATGCAAATTGCTATAATCAACACAAGATTTAGCTAATTAATCTGAAAGATGTATATCAAATTAAGCATTTCAAAATGAATATTGCTTTGAAATCTAATGATTTCAAATCTAATGCACCTATTGCATTACAACTCAATTCTAGCTAGTCAAAGCTTCCATTAGATTTAGGCTAATTGCTCAAATAAGGGTCTAATGTTTGTCAAAATGCTCAAATAAGGGCCCGATCTTTTAATCTAGCCAAATAAGGGTTTAACATTATCGAAAATGCTCAAATAAGGGCCTGGTCTTTTAATTTGGCCAAATAAGGGTCTAACGTTATCGAAAATGCTCAAATAAGGGCCTAACGTTATCGAAAATGCTCAAATAAGGGCCTGGTGTCATTTTGGATGACGCGTGAGACAGACCCTTATTTGAGCATTTTGGCAAACGTTGGGCCCTTATTTGGCCAAATTAAAATATTAGATCCTTATTTGAGTATTTTGTCAAACGTTAGACCCTTATTTGAGCAATTAACCTTAGAATTATCGCAGCTAAAACTTGGCAAACTTAAGTCTGAACTATACTCTTTTTGTGTGTATCTGTGTGTTTCTTTTTGTACAAACCCCATAATATTCAATACATTGTGCTCCGACTAATCCAAAATCAAACCACATATGTCGAACTCAAATGGGAGAAGCTCTTCGATGCCTATTTCTCTATTCACTTTTAAATTAAAAATTCCACATTAAGAAGGTGAATTCTATTGGCTTATGTATCGACTACTTGTTAGCCTTTCTATGCAGTTGGAAAGATAATTTATTATTTCCTTAGCACCTAAGCTCATCATGATTTTGGTGCCATGGCTCGTTACAATAACACTAGTGTTAGCTTTGGAAACTGCTGAAATTGTGAACGGATGCAAAGGCGGCCATGGAATTGATTCCGATCGTGTTCCGACAATTTCACCCCCTACAACTCCTAGAGATCACGATGGTGGTAGAGACGATGATTCATCGACAAATTTTGCACCACCTTCACATTCCGAAGAGACAATGGTGGAGTGATTAGTCACGGTGGAGATAATGGTGGATCAACAATATTTGCACCCCCTTCACCCTTCCATGCCTTGTGTTGGAAGCTTTTGTCTTACTCCTAATTATAACAACCCAAATACTCGTTTTGGACATTGCATTGGTGGATTTTGTCACAGCACTTCCGCTGCCTCCTCCAGTATGATCTCCCTTGGCTTCATACTGTGTTTTATTATTAGTTGCTATTTTGCTTTTGCTTTTCTTCTTTAATTTCTCCCCAGCTTGACACTTTGAGAATAGATTGATTTTCATTAGGTTTAGAATCAATAAGTTTAATAATTAGTAAAATGATATAGGATATTCAACTAAAATAACTTAGTTATTAAATTAGTTACCAGCTGATTAAAGATATCATAATTCATATCAATTATCATCAATCTTGGACTACAAATTCGTCCCAAAAGCCTTTTCTCTTTGAACAAAAAAAAAAAAAATCGTCTCAAGAGTAAAAGTATGTAGTTACGACATATGTAAAAGTAAGCTTATAAGAATATATATATATTGATTTTCATCATGATTATTTGGATTTTGGGTCTCTTCTATAGTTCTAATCCCATAACCATGTCCTTGGGAAAAATTCCTAATTCTAGAAGGATTAATTTGTAACATAAGATTAAGGCCATGCAAAGTGTGTTTTTTTTTAAAAAAAATTTTTTCAAAATTGAAAAAAAAAGAGAGAGAGAGAGTATATATGCCACTGTGTATTCCTAATTCCAACAGGATTTGTAATTCGTAAAACTAACCCATCAATTAATAATTAGCCGTTAGAAATCCAATCCTACCTTGGAAAGAAGTAGGATATATCAAGTATTATAAAAGGGGAAGATTGCTTCACAGCTCTTATATTGATTTCCTTCATATACTTCTTGTTTGCTCTTGTTCTTCTGCTTTTTATCTTGTTTCTTCTTCTGTAAGTTTGCGTAATGGAGAACTCTGCTACTACTGATTCCAAAAACCCCACCAACTCAGCGGCTTCCATGGCTTCTAGTACTTCTCTCGAAACCCTTCAACTTTCTTTCGGAAACCTTCGCATCAACAACGGCAAGATTGAGATTAACACCGACAAGCCTTCTTCTTCTTCATCATCATCTTCTTCTTCTTTGCCTTTGAATGGTTCTTCGAAAGGCGTTCCCCCAAGTCCTGATTCGAGTAACAGCGAAAGCACCAGTTCTTTACCGTCTTTTAACGGCATGAATCTGATCAATAACGGTGTGGGTGATTATTATCATCAACCCTATAATTTTTCTGAAACCCTAAACGGAGGAGGGTATGGTTTGGGTTTGGGACAGCCGTACAACCCATATTTCTTGACACCCACGCCATGGAAGCATCCTCTGTTAAATCATCATCATCAAGTTAGCTATTTCAGTGATTTCCCTAATGAAAAAAGCCCTTTTCTTCCCAGTCCAACCGGTGAAAACCCTAATGGGTTCTCGCAAGGTGATCATGAAGCTATAATTAATCTGGCCTTGATGGAAGAAAGTTCAAAACAACTCCAGGGTTTGATATTAATGAAGGACCCAAAAATCGTAAAGAGGATATTCGAAGGAGTTATTGACAATTTATTCCAACTTATGATCAGCCAATTCGGGCGCTACCTGTTTCAGAAACTTGTCGAATTAAACGACGAAATTCTGTTGCAGAGGATTATGGAGAAACTGGACAGAAACGTCATTTATTATGCATCGATTGATAGATACGGGAGTTATTCAATCAAGAAGCTAATCAAAGTTCTTCAGAAGTCACCATTAGTAAACCAGATTGTGAAAACTTTGGCTGACAGATTTTGGGAGTTGATGACAAATACAACAGGGCAATATGTCATAATGGAGTGCTTAGAATTTCTCGACTATCAGAAGAACGACAAGCTTTATCTTGAAGCCATAGATAAATGTCTGAAACTAGCTACACATGATAAAGGATGTGGAGCATTAAACCAGTTCATCTCACGGAGCAGAGGCCCCAGAAGTGATGAACTCCTGAGCAAAATCTGTGAACAAGTTGTGTACCTTTCCCTACATCCTTACGGGAATTTCGTGGTGCAGGGGGTTTTGGGACTCCAAAATCCTGTTATTATTGAGAAAATTAGCTATTCCTTGAGAGGTTATTATGTAAAACTGTCAATGATGAAAGGAGGAAGTCACCTGGTGGAAAAATGCTTGAAATCTTCTTCAGGGGCGCTGGTTAATGTGATTAGTGAGTTTCTTCAAAGCAATCAACTAATTCAAGTTGCCAAGGATCGGTATGGGAACTATGTGCTTCAAGCTGCTTTAAGAGAGACCAAGAGATTTTCCAATGCACTCCATGGAAGTCTTGTTATGAAACTGAGGTCATATCATAATCTGCAAGATTTAAATCATGGGTATGCGAGAAATATCCTGGTTTGATGGCACTTCCTGTTTGAACAATGCTTGATATTATATGATCTGGGTACTCTTGTCTCGTATCTTCTTACAGTATATTATATGCTCAATGTTTATTAGTTTTTTCTGTTGGGTTTTTGTTAGTTTTTGCTTCTTTTAAGCATAGTCAAGTTCAAGTAGTTGTGAGTGCTGCAGTTTCCAACTGTCAGCCATTGAAGTCTCTGTTTTTGATTGGTTTTGTTGTTATCAAACCTATTGAAATTCTAATAAGATATTAGTTTCTATTTCTCTATATTGGATGTTTTTTTTTTGGCCAACCTATATTGGATGTTTAAGCAGCCTCTATTTCCATATTCTTCAATTTTACTGGGAAAAAACAATCCAACTAGACATGCTCAATATTTACTGAGTTTCGATTGGAGATTACATCTTCTTAATCATAAGTGGAAGGCTAGCAAACTTGAGCAATCAAGTAAAAGTGTAAAACCCCAACCTGTAATTAAAATTACAAAAATAATAGAGAGTAATTAGAAATGTTATGGAGATTTACTTCAGAACCCAGAACTGGAAATTTACTAGGTAATATTATTCACTTGCAGCTTCCATTCACAATATACAACTATAAAATTAGATTAAATAGAGATTCAAGCTCGTCATACATCAGATAATGACCAAAACTGCTAGTTGTAATTCCAGGTTGTCTTAAATCGTATATGGGAAAGACCGCACACCTATAAAAACAGTCTTGTCTTGGAGACGAAAAATCTGTGTGGAGTCAGCAGCCTTATTGATTGTTAGAGATTCAATAGCCCGTGAGAGAATCTGTGGCTTAGCTCATTGGCACATTTGACCATCCATACATAAATCCTTCTTTTTTCTTTTGGTTCCACCCTGGAATAAAATTCAGATCAAGTTTACGAGAGAAGAGACTAACCTTCCTTTTAAAACCGGGCACATGGTAAGAAAGAAAGAGCCTAGGAACGAATCCAGTTCCTCTTGCCCATGTGATGATAGCATGTTTTTGTTCGAAATCAAAACCATATTCGATCAAAGTACTACCTTGTAACGTTCTTTTGGCAAATTCAAAACGAGACAATTTAAAGAATCAAGAAAAAAAGAATCTGAGGTCATTTATCTATGAACAATTGGCATTTAATTGAATAAAAAGCAAATTATTGAAACAAAAAAGCATGTTATCATATGGACAATGAAAGAGCCCAAAATTTTAATGAAAGCCTTTATTAAATTTTCATATTTTTTTAGCTAATAGGCAATACATACTACTTTTTTCATCAATATTCTGATTTCTGCTAAAAAAGCAAGAAATCGTCCAATAACACGCTATAATATTACAAAGAGCTAATGTGATCCTTCCCACAACTCAGTTACTCAACCACCATCAGCTTCAATATTAACTAAGCACAAGAAACTGGCAATTCAACTTAATACAGTTTATTCTCCATTTTTAACAACTCAATTGACAAAAAATAGTGTTGTCAATTTTTTTTTTTTCTGACAAAAATAGGATAACACACATCAATGCACCAACATATGCTTTTTTACATTCGAGGAATTTCCAAGTACCCCACACCTCCTTTGCCTTACTATTTACTAACAAACAGAACATTAGACACCAGCACAAAACCTTGATACAAAAAAGAATGTGTTTGGGGAATAGACAGAGTGGGGTTACTCTTGGCTTCTAAAATTAGACCAGAAGTCCAGAACTGATGAATGTAAAGAACTCCTGTATATTGATAATAATGAATTACAAGAATACCAAATTTGACAGTCTTACAAACCTCATCAGTTATCACTTCATGACAGCCCAGAAAACTTTAGGCCAATGAATACAAACAACAGCAGTGTTCATCAAAGAACCGACTTTCGAAAACCAATTATCAGGTAGAAAATGCTTCCCAGAAGAAAATAAAAAAAGAGAAAGAACAAAAAAAAAATTGTCATGATATCTACCTATACTTTGTATCAGCTATATCAGTTAACATATAGAACCGAGAGCAGCATAACTTGAGGAAACGAATCAGTTAAGTATAAACGTAAAAGTCAATATACGAAAACAAAATCATGGAGCATGCAACATTTTATATGTAATATACAGAATAGTACATGGTTCCTTATAAACAGCGAGTATTTAACAAAATTTTTTGATGTATCTTTCAGCTACCTACATGTTAACAGAAACACCCTTGTGACAACTATTCCTATCTAACTAATTTAAAGAATTCCAAGCATTGTCTTGGCTCAAGAATCCATGTCCAATATTTACCTCAACATTTGCAGTAGTTTGCTCTGGCTTAGGATCTGTGAACATTGGTGGATTCCAAGTTGCCAAAACCTGTAACATACATGTAATGACCATATTATTCTCAACTCAATTCTCTTTTTGCAAACTGCCAAACATAAGAAGAATCAAATCACATAGCTGCCATTTCCTTTTTCCATTTTCTTTAACTAGCAGAGAAATGGAGCATGTAAGACATGGGTTGAGCTTCAAACCATTTTGAAGTCGTATATTGCTAGGACAGTGTAGACTTACATGTTAATTACTTTTCAACTACAGTCAATAATTAAAAAATAATGTTTATTACCAAGTCCAATTATCCCAAGCTAAACAACAGACGGATCAAGATAATGCCAGCATATCTTATCAAGAATATACATTGATAACAAACAAAAACAAAAGGCAGAACCTGAAAAGAGACGAAAGAAGAAGGAAATGATTCTTCTTTATCAACAATCAAGCAGATATCAAAGGATATTAATGGTAGGTAATAATTTGAGCATACAACCACAGGTAATATCTTAAATTCATAGTAGAAGCTCTCTACTCTCAAGTTCCTTGGTAATCAGACCTTCCCCACTGCTTTTTCATCTCATCACCTCAATGTTTAGGTCGTTTTCAGCAAATCACCTTTCCATTCTAAGCAAAAAAACATAATCGAGTTCCCTATTAAATGGTTACTACATTTCCCGCTTTGATGGATCCTGCTGAAACCCCAAAGGGTTACAGACACCCAAAGAGATTTCAGGATTTTATTGAAATTGGCTACAGGGCAGTAAGCATAGCAAGAGATTTATTCAATTTGAGGAAAATATGGACCGGAGCATTTGGAAATATGATATATATATAGTAAGTCCTGAACAAAAAAAACAAAAAATCTAGATGCTGCATTTTCATAGTTCCAACACACAGGGAAAGTGCCTACTTAGTTCTAAGACAATTTCCAACTTGGTAAGATGATAAAGCCAGAGACCATTAGAAGAATGTAATTTATCAATATATTAATTCATTCGCAATTATCAGCATTCACTCTTACTACGCATAATGCACTAAAACATCAAGTCTATCCGGAAACTATCTACTATACATTCAAAGAGATCTCAGTAAACAATCTAAACAAAGAAAACCTAAAACTTTCATCTTATCTTGGATATGCATTCTAAATACATTACCAAGTGACTCCTTTATTGACTAATAGATATATGGTCAATAAATTATTGACTGAATACAACAAATATCAACCAGCATAACATAATTACTTACAAGCCTTCAGTTCTATTCTAAACATTTTAGACAAAACAGGATTGAACAACTGAATTCCAAAACTAAAATAATTAATTCAAAGATTCATTATGGAATAGGTATTATTAAATCATTTATTTATTTATGTTTGTTTGCACTGACATATAACAGATATTATTTTATTTTACTTTCTACTTTTAGTTTTCTAGTTCAGCCAATAGCATGACTGCTCTCTGCAATTTATCTCTAAAGGAGGTTTGAACTTTGAGTTCTCCCTTCTAGCAATCAAACAGAGAAATAATCTACCATGTTATAAGGTTAGGGGTGGTAAAAGTTTGAACTTTTTCTGCCTTCCACCGATCAAGCAGTAAAAGAATCCACCATATCATATGGGTTAAGGGTGGTAAGAGTTTACTGAAAATTCAATATCTTATTTTAGGTACTAAAGCTATCAGTCTCAGTTTATCTCTCTATCAGATTGCTAGCAACTTCTAAACATATAATTAAGTGGATTTGAAACCTTAAACCTCATAAAAATCTTCTTTAAGACTCCAATCAACAATTCAATTCCTAGCTAAAGGTCCAACTCACTGTTCATATCATCATGCCATCAATGTTGGGAGTACCAGGCGATGTCTGCCACTTTTAGATTAGATGATCGAAATGTTATTATTATCAATTCCTCCACAATTCTAACACGAATAACACTTTCCACGACCCGAGACATAAACTTTTTACATTAACAGCTGTAAAACCCAAGGTCTTCAAGCTGCAATAAAATTCATAAAGTCAATATTATGCAGGATTAACAACCTAAATCACCCCTCCAGTTGCTCCTGCAAATATGACCTATTAAGCCCTTGATCTGCCCCCCACTGGCCAGTCTGCCACCCCAACAAGAGCACTAGCAAAATATATAAAAAGACAGCAAAAGATAAATAAAGAACTTATTAGCAACAATTTTGAACTTCTAATTTGTTGCAATAGAGAAACTGAACCAATAATTATGCCACACGATTTTTTTTTAGTTACAGCAATAAACTACTGCTGTTTCAGTATCTGGAAAATTGACTGCAAGTCAATTGCAACAAATATTAGCAGCAGCACGTAATTATATATTCAAAAATATCTCCAGGCTAAATGTCTAGACTACTGTTTCTTTCTTAATTATCAATAATACGATAAATGGTTTCAATAGCGGGGATTCCAATTTGCAACTAACTATGACTGTGCCATAAAGCAAGCTATATTGTTAAAACTGGCTCACATAACCAGAAGCCAAAAGCTTAGCCAAAAAGGGACTTAGATTCCATTATATTATAACCTTAAGTATTTCCTGATGATAACGTAACACCTAGTATCTATATATCTAAACCACGGCCATCTGCACAAGTGTCACTTGGCACCTACCTGTACAATTTACATGTCTTATATGTCAATACATGAACAGATAGCATAAGATTTACTGTTCCTTTTCCACCAAAAATCCATATAGGCACTCCTGCTAAGTACAGCCATCATTCTCTACACTTCAAAGTCATAGATCCCAAGCTTCTAAATCAAAGCTTTAAGAGTCTCTAAAATCTAAGCTCCAAAACAAGCAAATGGCTCATCTGATCTCTATCTACAAATGTGAAGCCCTTGAAGATGTATGCACCTCAGGAGGATTTAGGAATGTCTTCATCCCTCTCTCCATTCTATTTCTCAATATTTCCCTATTAAGGTGTAAGCTATTTCCTATTTTCATTTTAACATGTAAAATTGCTGTTTCGTCATTACATATCAACCTTAACTTATTTGGCATTTCATTGAAGACGAATACTAAAAGTTCAGAATTTATTAAAACTAGACTGAAGGTCAAAAGTCTTTCAATTCCACACCAAGCCAAACATGGAATTACAATATGAACAGATGGAATAGAACTATTACCAAACTTATAAAATTCAGGAGCCCCCATATTAAAATTTTATGATTAAGGAACCTAAACAAGATGAGAAACAACAAGAGTAAAGTTATGCTAGTACTTAGCAACATAAAGTAGACAGTTTAAGAGCTCATTCCAATGCCCCACAAGCAAAAGGAGGATGTGTAAACCATCCCAGAAGATGTTCTCTCACACATCTCCTAATAGACATAGTTGAATAAAAAACTCAGCTTCACTAAATAAGTTAAAGGTGGAGGTGGGAAATCCAGATATAGATGCAGCATCTAAACAAGTCCATACTTCCTACGAGAATAAAAACTCCAATGCTCAACATGGGTAAATAACAATAAACCAGAACCGTACCTAAACAACAAGTCAGAAATTCCCCATCTCTGCTTAGACTTTAGATATAATTCTCTTTCCTTTATTATGCCACACAACAATCACTAAGCATGCAGCTCAATTCAGTCTAGATGCACAGATGTGACTGTGGCTCCAAAATGAAGGGAAAACCAGCATCACATGCAAATAACTCAACACAGAGCACTGAAACAGTTATTGCATAATAAAAGAATAAACAAAAATGCTGTCAAACAACCAATGAATTCACCAGCTTTCATATTTGCAACCAGAAATAAGTTTCTTTTAACTTTATATTCAGTGTAATTACAAAAGCTAAGAAACAGATGTACTAACCAAGTCAGAAATATGGGCCTACACTCAGAAGCAAATGTTCCCGGGATACATTTGTCAGGAAAAATTACAATATACACAATCCTGCCAAGAGTCTCCACAAGTTATCAACACGCCTTCAGTGGTAGTGGTATTTTTTCCACAAATAGACCACCTTTCAGTGCACCTTGTCTGACAACCAACTGCAAAGAAGAACATTAATCAATGGAACAAGTAAGTGAGATACTAAGATTTACACATGAACTAAAAAAATACTCTAAAATTGCAACAAGAGGGCACCCATTTTTAAATTCAGATTATAAAAAAAAACAGTACTTTGCCAGCAAACTCGCAAACAAAGATGAAAAAATCCCACAACACAAATTCCAATCTTCACATCAATGTTAGAAAGATAAAATGCTCATCATATATAAAAAGATCAAATGTTCATGTTGAGACTTATCGATAGATAAGTATGAAAATGTACCAAGTACCTAATGGGATTGCATCCTCATCTCAAGCTGGCCTCCAACAATTAATGGCAGACATGTCTGGCCGACATGGCAACATTTGTGAAACACCATGACCTGAAGGGTACAAAGAAAGAAGAAATAAGTCTCAAGTTTAATTGTTGCTTGATTATTAAACATGGAAAAGAAGGAAATTACAACCAAAGTAAGGCAGCAATTAAAAGATTTGCATACCTGAATTTGGAGCTCCAGCTGGTAAATTATTGGTGGAAGCAATTGGAAAACCCATGTTATTTGCAGGTGGTCTTTCAACAGGTGGTCTAAAGTAACCTGCCAAAAAAAAAAAACATTAAGAATCATTGAAAGGCAGAGACTTAACGATGCCTCAATTTTTCAACAACTAAAGGAAATAAGAAGATAATAGATATACCAGACATATCACTTCAGGCCTACACATAAGAGAAAGCTGTGCACAAAAAATATGCATGAACGAGTACGAATAGACTTAACACCTTTATTCATGGACTTAAGGCCATGAGCTCTGGACAGAGTTGCCAAGCTGGCAAAGCCTCATCACAGCTAAGCCAGTAGGCCACGACAATAGTTCAAAGCAAGATAATATGTGGGTACTAACAAGAGTATCCTACATTACAACGAAAAATTTAATATGCATTATAATGCATGCTCCCATGTTTACAAAGTTTATCAGAATTTTCTCAGATAAAATGCAAAACTTCAAATCAATGAAAATTTCATGGCGACCACCATAGAATTCCATATGTTTAACTTGCAAATTACAACAATGCAATCAGGGAGGGGGAAAAGAAAAAAGAGAACAAATTAATGCACCTAAACATCCATCTTTCAACCATACAAGCTTCATCAAGGTTAGGAAAACAAATTCATTGAAGTAAATTTACTATAGTCAAGCTAAAAAAGTGTTCAAGGAGACAGCATAATGCATACCTTCCTGGACAAACAATGGACCAGCAGGTGACGGATTTCTTCCCGCTATCCAACCACCACGCTGGTTATCAGCATTATATTCTGCTGCGGGCATTCTCCACTGTTCATCACCAACAAATGGCCTACGCCCATCGTGTTGTGACGGCAATGAATATTGAGGATATGGATGCTGCGGATGTGGTGGCATGGCAGGCTTTGTAAATGAGAAATGGCCAGACGAGGTTTGTGGCAGAGTAGGGTGTAAAGGTCTTTGCACAAAAGCTGTATTACCATGTTGAAACTGTTGGCTTGGTTGAGAGGATTGGGCATTTAAGTACATTTCATTATGTCCATATTCCAATTGCCTTGAGGAATTATATCCAGACGGCTCTCTAGAATTGCAGACTCCTGTTGGAAAGCAAGGTGATTGCTGTGGAAACAATTCGCTTTTAATACCAGCATCAATATGGCCCCCATGAGGATTATTTCCAGCCATTTGAACCATTGGATTACCCTGCATATAAGGCATAGGTTTAAAACGATAAACATGTTAACATACTCATAAACAGAAAAAGAAAACATCCAGGAGTCTTACTTTTGGCGTGCCTCGGAATTCGTGAGGTACAGGTGGTTGATATGCTAACTGTGGTGAAGACTGGACTGATGATTGGGGTGGTAGCATGGGCTGAGGCAGCAGTGAAGGTTGAGTTGGCACTGGTGGTTGAGGTATGAAGGCTGGAGGAGGGCATGAAGGTGGCGCGGGGGGAGGAGGTGGTTGTGCTGGTAGAGGTGGAGGAGGTGGAGGTGGAGGTGGTGATGGAGATGATGGAGGTGGTGGGGGTGGGGGTGAAGGTGGTAAAGGTGGGGGTGGTGGAGGAGAATCTGGAGGCAATGGTGGGGAGCCCTCTGGTAGAGGAGGTAATTCATTGGAGCTATTTGAAGCCGGTTCTGTAACACTATCAGTGCCCTGCTGTTGCGAGTCCGTTTCAAGACTATCATTTGTGAATGTTCTGTCATCCTTTGGGTGTCCTGAAACATCTTCCATTTCAAGCTCACCATCCACATCTTCTAAGATGCAATGACGCCTGTCACTTGGAGTAACTGTACATGTCTCTGCCTCTCCTAAAGCATGAGCTGGTTCAAGTGGTGATGCATCAGCAGTTTCTCTGCAAGGACTACTTGGAAGATCTTCTTCCTCTTCATCTTCAAATGCATTAGAAGACAAAAACCCAGGAAGCTGAAATGTAGCATTACTGGTTACAAAAACCAACAATTTTGATGTGAGAAAGTTGATGTCCTCTCAAAAGTGACAAATACTAGAAACTAGAGGATGGCACATAAATGCTACTACAAACAATACAAATAACTGGCAATATAGTTTCACCAAAAAAAAAATGGCAATATAGTAGTATAAGAAAATCATAAGGTAAGATAACTTGAGAAACAGTCTGCATATTCTAACCAAGATCACCAACAACAGAAATTGGTGGATGGGGTTGTCATTATTTGTTCTAAGCTAAACTAAAAAATAAAAAACTGACCATTTGCTTTGATTTGGAAAAGCAAACATTCCAGTTTGGTCGAAAACCAAACTGATTTGGTTCAAAAATATCAGAAACCATGCTTCAACACTAATAAATAGATTTTTTCACCAAAAAGAATTGTATAAATAGATATTATGTTTGTCTATTTTATAATAGTATAAATTGATTTGGATGGTATCAGACCTGCCATACTCATCAACAAGCATGCCTTCCATTTCTCTTATAGGATCATCTATAGCACGCTCAGCTCGAGAAGGCCGCCTTAGGGAAAATCCAGATATGGTATCATCATTTGAACCTCCAATGTCATCCATATAACGCCGCAGAATTGCTTCGGGTAATATTTTCCTCTCAAGCCACAGCCGTAACACCTGATACAAACGGTAGATTTCTTTACCCCTCCACAACAGAGGAAAATGGAAGAAACAGAAGAATGATCTCTTCCGATTAATAAGTAGCAGCATACCTTGAGACACTGACGACGATTTTCACGAGCACTTGCTCCAGGTGGAGCAGCAGCACCAAGGAGACGGGGTAATGCCGTTTGGACCGTTGGAATATATGAAGCTCCAGCAATACCTAAATGAACATTAATCAGAAAATTAACATGAATTGCTGCATGCACAATTGACTAGTGCTGTGCATGCAAGTGGAGGAGCAATGAAGAAAGACTAAGGAGTATTGCTAAAATAAGCATGCACTTTTTCAGAAGTCATATAATCCAATACATTACTCTTTGCCATAACAACTAAGAAAGCATTAATGCTAAACCAGCAAGAAATATAACTACTAAACAACTTTCTTTTCTTTGGCCAAAAAAAAAACTTTCTTTTCAAATTTCCTGCACAAAGAAATTAGGAGAGTATTTGAACAAAATAAAAATCAAGGTTGTTCAAAAGTAAAAGTCAAGATAGCAGAACAACCTTTCTGATTATGTGAGCATTGGGTAATTGAATCAACAAGAAAGAACAGGTCAACTTTACGGTGAAAACTGGGCTCACTTTCCAACTTCCGGATAAGAAGTTCAACAACCTGCATAGAGTTAAACTATTCATCTTAAAATTCCCTCCAAAAAAAAGGAAAAAAAAAATCTTTAATAGAATTTAACATCACAAACATCAAATGGAACTACCATTGTTTAACATAGCCATAAATCGTATATAAACTTTAAGATGCATATCATTTTGACGTTGTTGAATCAACACCAACGATTATAAGCACCTTATTTAACTTACTTCATTTGCAATGCCATACTTGGCACAATCAATAGCAAGTCGAGTTGCACGCCCAATACTTTCTTTAGTCCTTGATAAAGTCTCTATCATTCCTTCAAAAGCATCTCGTGCAACAGCTGCCTCAGTACCACCACTGAGAGAGCCTCCGGCTGCCATGTGTCCTGAACTGGCTCTTCTCTCTTCCACCTCTTCAGTATCCTGTTGATTTTGGGATCCTGACTGGCGACCAAGAGTTGATGGAGAAACTAAATTTGTGCGATGAGCAGATCCCTGAACATCTACCTGCACTGCATTGTTAACTGTAGATGAGGGTTGAACTGCAGGACTGGGGCTTGATCCCTGAACATCAGATATCGACATAAAAATGGAACTGGAATTTCCAAAAGTGTATTGTTGAGAGTGAGCTTGTTTCCTTTTTGCCTGCGCAGCTGCAATAAGATTCTTCATAGACATAGCAGAATCCGGAGTCTTGGAGTCAGTAAATGCCCTATCTTCTCTGAAGACATCGAATCTGTACAGAAAAAGATTAGACTACAATATACAATTTAACATAGCACCCATTACAAAAGATAAATTAAATATATGACCATAATGACGACAAGGATTATGCAGAGCCATACTCTATTGAAGTTTCAGTAACAATGACGGTGTCATTTACACGTGAAGTTGGTTTAGGAGTGGATTTCGGTCTTTCTACTGAAGAAGCTGGCCTATTTCTTTGACTCGAAACTTGATTTTGTGAAGACTTTGAACCATCAGAAACCAAACCTGATCCCTTAAGAGAGCCAGAGGGAGCCTTTTTCTGAGTTCCATTACTGGAAACCTTAACAGTAGCTTTAGCATTTCTTTGTTGCTCAATTGCTGGTCTCATGGCAGAAATCAGTTGGGGAGACTTTTTTGGGGAAACCAAGACTGGTTTAACTTCCTTGGAAGACAACTGCTCCACTTCTGATCTTTCAGGAGTGACGGCAACATGAGCAGAAGGTCTCTTTTCAACAGTTTGTGGTCGAGCAGGGGACACAAAATCATCTGCTACTCGTGAAAGAGCCTCTTTTGGACCACTATTCTCACATCGAGTGGAATCTCCACCACTACGATGAGCATTGATGGCACTTGCATGACTTATGTCACTGCTCTTTGAAGCGTCAGAAACAACAGCAGTTACCTTGACATTCCTGGCAGATCCTCCATGAACTGGAGTTTTTGGATCTTCATCTTCTTCATCATCATAAAGGCAAACAGCTCTCCGCCTTTTGGAGATTTGAGCAGCTGGAACTCTCGTGTGATTAGAACTTGAAGTGTCATTTTTCAATTCAACAGGGTTTTTTCCAGCTTTATCATCAGAATTCAGAGAGGCAGAGTCAGACATGGCCTCCAGGGCCCGCCGACGCCGCTTTGATAAGGGTAACACAGCTTCATCACCAGAAACATCAGGACTAATGGCCGTTGGGGCTCTCAATGCTAAAACATGAGATGTGGATTTTCTCAGCTCTAATTGTTTACCTGCTTTGTCGTCAACGTTGTTAGAACTTGGAGAGTTACTTTTTATGTCTTTGACAAGTGAACCCTTGGAAGCATCATTTTTCATATCTACGAACTTTGATCTTTTAGCAGGATGTAAAATTTCATCGGATCCCAATTTAGGCTTTCCAAGTCCAGGATCAGCCCTTTTTTTCTTGCCAGCAGTCTCACCTTTGGAAATGGAAGCAGTGTCCCACACATCATCAGTGGGCTTCAAGTTCCCCTTGGTTTTCGGCAATTCTTTTGCTTTTTTAGCACCAGTGTGATTAGAATCTGATTTAAGAGCATCTGGAGAGAATTTTTTTGTAGTGCTGCCAGAGACTTTGCCTTTTATTCTATCTTTCAAATGCTCCTTGGAATCCGGCCGATCAAGACGACCAGATTTCTCATCCCTCAACAATTTTGGAGCTGAGCTGCTGCTTTTGTTCCCATCAACTAAATCCTGAGATCTTTTCTTAGGCCCAGAAGCCATCTTCTTAAACTTCTGATCTTCCCTCAATGTTTTCTTACTACAATTAACAGTTCCAATTTTATCACTCGAGAATTCCTTCTTTATATGAGAAGGCTCATCTAAAGATGATGGAGAGAAGACCTCCTGTTTTGGTCGTTCACCATTTGGTAATTTCTGTTTCCCCTCAGAAGAAAAAACCATTGAGCTATCATCTGCATGACCTGAAATTGATGGCTTTAAATCTTCACCATGATTTTCACCTCTCCGTGAACAGGAATCCAAATTAGAAGCATCGCCTTTTCCCTCACTAGTGGTTTCACCACCCGATGCAACTGCCCCAGTTCCATTCTTTAAGCCAACCTCTGCCTCAACATCCTCAGCCCCATCTACAGATGAAGCCTCACATCCAGGTGTTGATCTATCAGTTTCATCCCTCAAACCACTAGACTTCTCTTTCTGTAATTCATCAAATGCCACGCAAATTTCCTTCACAGCTTGGACAAAGTACTTATGTTTAGCCTGACACTTCTCAGACAATTTACTCTTTGTTTCGCTAGTAAATGCCTGGATATCCGCAGGGGCAACAAAAGCTCTGTACATAGATAAATAAAAACACGGGGAAAGTAAGGAACTAGCTTTTTTTGCTACTTAAGAAACTAGCATATAAGTGAACAGAAGTTCAAAGAGTAGTGCATGAAAAAATAAGGATGCATGCATGCCTCTCTTGGCTGGGAATGAAAAACATTGCTCTTGTCACACTCCAAATGCAAGGCCAAAAACTTCTATCATGTAATATTAAATTCCAATGACATAAATACTAGCATTATTAAGGGTTAAAAAAGATGAAGAAATTTCAAATATATCAGCCTGATAACATGTGCATTAACAAGATAAACTCAGAATAGAAGAAGATACACCACAAAGTATCGAAAATAAACAAAACAAAGCAACAGTAAACACACTCAAAGATATCTTCCAAATTAATGAGCAGCAGCACCATCATCAAAACATTATAATCCAACATTATAATCCAGCATGCTGCCAATTCCCCAAATCACATCCAGTTTCCACAAAAATAGACCACCCATGAAAATGGTTTCAGTGACAACTCCAATTGTACCCTTTTTAGGGCATTTAAAAAACCCTTACTCCAAGGCTTTCCTGGCATACCATATTGAAACCACCACACATTGATGCCAAACAAACTTCAAGTGAACTCTCAAAACGCCAAATATAACATATACAACTGACCAGAACCATAAATATTCACATTACTTCCAGATCAGAATGAGGGAAGTTTATTCTAGAAAGGAATTAGGGAAGGTTTACTCAAAGAACGCTTGCCATTTATTCAAAATAAGAACAAGACAGAGAAACTGAAAACCTTATGTTCAAACAGTTTTCAAATATTTTAAGATTGGTTTGAACTTTATTTCCTGTCGAGATCAAAAACTGCCCACTCAACATTCTAGAAAACTAAATGGAAAAATCCTAAAAGCTAAAAGCTCCATGGCATAAAATAAATATCCACTATTGAATCCTAAATGTGCTATATATTTCAAATAAATCCTACATCAAGATAGGGCATTATCAACAATATATTAATACAATAATTCAATAATTCCAAGTAAATAAAAATATGGATCTAACATAATATACAAAAATATATCTAAATTCAATTGGCTACGAAAATAAAATTAATTTTGAGATCTATTTGTTGCCAACCTCATCTTTGTATAGCAGAGAAGATACATTAGAAGCTACCAGAAACACGAGTAAAGCAACCATATTAATTGATATTGACATAGAACAAATACTCAAATTATGAGAAGTACTACACACTAAACAGACCTTAAACCTATTAATTGCCATTAACAATTATCAAAACAAACTGAAGATTAGTAATAAACTTAAAACACCAATCCTAATTAACCTGAACATGCTATACCGATATCCTGAGCTCAAAACAAGTTGTAGAAAGCCTCATCAAGAAAATGGAGGTAAGATATATTCAAACCACCAAGAAAGTGGAGGTAAGATATATTCAACCACCCAAAAGAACTAATTGAGTCAACAATTACATTAAAAAAGAATTGATTACCACAACATAAGATGCACTTACAATATCAAGAACTAGTGCAAGTAGGAATATATAGCACCATTTGCCATCGTATCAATGTTTCATTTACTTTCTGATGTCTAGCATGAAAATCTTGGTTGCCAAAAGTAAATCTCACTACTTCTTAGATCACCAAACAAAGAAACTATAAGATGTAAAACTCCCAAAGATTTACATGACTTATCACATCTGCAAAATAGTATTCTCTAATCTCTAAACATAAAAGAACATGAGTTTATCTAAACGAAGCTCGATAATAGTCTTAATAGAGCTGCTTACAGCTCAATACGGCAACACATATAGGACTCAGCATAGAGCCATCCACATTACAATTTGCCAATTAATATTTAAAAGTGTATCATACAATTCTTGATCATAGCAGTTGGGTAGAGAGAAAGCAACAATCTATACACGGATGAACGGGAAGGCAACAAATTACATACACAGAAAAAGAGGTAAAATAAATAATGCCAGTTTCAATGGATCCTCTATCAGAAAGCACCCAGAGAACAGCATTAATAAGAAACAGATTACCTAAATTAGCAATGTGAAGCCTACATCAAAGATTGTCTGCTTAGATTGGTTAGTTGTCATAAGTAAAACTTATTTAAAATGCAGCAAAATTAATTTTGCTTTCAACAGAATTAAGCAGTAACACCTTTCATATATTATTTTTTCCATCTAATGGTAAAATCTATTCCCCACCTTATTAAAGAAAACAGATGTTAAACTTTAAGCACATCACCTATCTTCATTCATCATGCTGTCATCTCCCTAATGCAGTAAATATGCACAGATTGAATGTGGAATACTTACATTTCTTCTGTTCCAAAGAATTGGACAAAATATTTCTTAGGGTCAGGTTCTCGCTCCCAATCTTCAGGCCGGCTAATCTGAAATTCATAACCCACAGAATCTACCTCAGAAGACCAACCATGAACCAAAATCACAAAAATCCAACTGAGTTCCAATCAGAAAATAATAATAATGAAAAAAAAAAAACGAAAGCCTTCACTAAGCTCCAGACACACTTGTTAGCGTCAAATCAATCTAGCATATACAGCAGAAAAACACCATTTCTCCTATTTTTCCACCCCAAAGTGAATAACTTGCATAGTTGTGACAACTCAATTCACAAATAAGAGCAAATGACCATACCCAAAACACTAGAAAAACAGTCAGCTAACATAAGCATGGCAGACCCTTCAACTCCACAATTAGGCTTTTAGAATTAAAAACATTAATTACTAGAAATCACAAATTAAGTAAGAAATCAAAAAATATTCTACAAATTAGAACAATGTAAGCACAAAATAAACATTAATTATTCACATTTCATAAGTTCAAATAAGTACATAAGAAATCAAAAGTATTATCTTCAGAACATGAAAGTCCTACAATTGATGAATTAAAAAATAAAAATAGTACTAACGATAAAATAAAAGGGGGAGGAGATAGAAGAAACCTTGGCAGGCCAAAAAGGGAAACCCTTGACTTTGGCAAGAACAAGATCGCCCAGACTCAAATTCTTAACTTTAGCTTTGTTCCCTCCCTTCTTACGACCCCCAGCCATCAAGATTAAAACCCTAACAGATCCTTAGACGCCGTTGTCTCGTCGTCCGTTGTTATTACTATTTTTTCCGCCGTAATCAAATCCAAATTCAGAGATAATTCAAGCACCCAATCCAATAAAACCTTAGAGAATGATTTGAAAGTTTGGTACCAGAGGTATCGCCGGCGGCGACTGCGCGCCCTGGGGAGTTCCGGCGAGGGAAAGTTGCTAGGGCATCGAGATAGAGATTGGGTAAAGAAGAGAAGTGAAGAAAAGCCTTATATGCCTTTGTTCCGAAGTGAATGAGGAAGAAAGAGAAGAGAAAATCGAGACGGTGGAGGAGAGAAGAGGAAAATGGTTTTCGGGGTAAACTTTTTTTATTTTTTTGTTGAGAGGATTTGATTATTTGGTGCGCGTGACTGAGCCGAGGGAAAGGGTTGGACGGGGAAGTTTTTGCGTTTTGGCGTTGTCGGCGATTTTTAGATGAATCTTCCTATTATTTTTCAAAGAAATTAGATTTT
>AWWV01011726.1:0-15655 GCA_001974805.1 Corchorus capsularis | reverse complement strand
TCTTTAAAGGTTTTTTTCTAAAAAGATTTTCCTTTAATTTCCTTTTGTCCTTTAATAAGTATTGGACAATTCATTTAGTTTAAATGGATATGAATATGGATTTGTCAATATTGAGATTTGAAAGTTTGAAGGTTGAGAGAATTTGAAAGAATTGAAAATTTTGAAATTTGAAGAAAAGGGCAAAATAGTCCAAAGGGGGGCGGTATTTAGTAATTCCCTTAAATAACCAGACTTTTTGGTCATTTCTCAATTGACTTTAATAGAGTAGTGGAATTACTAAAAGATCCCTACCCCGGATTAATGATGAGTTGGAGAAGTAATCTTTTTCGTCTTTACCTACCTGGCAGATTACTTAAATGTCCTAAATTTTACTAGAGTAGTGGATTACTAAAAGATCCCTATCAAGGCTTGCTTTTGGAGTTAGAGAACTTATTTTTTTTCGTCTTTTCCTACTTGGCAAATTACTTAAATGTCCTAACTTTTGATTCTTGAGGGGATTAAATAAGTAATCTTTTTGGTCATTTCTCAATAAACTTGAATAGAGTAGTGGAATTAATAAATGATCCCCATCAAGGATTGATGATGAGTTAGAGAACTAACATTTTTCGTCTTTACCTACTGTATACACCCTATTTTAACTCACGTCCATTTCCTTTTACTTCCGAGTGAAGATTTCGTCTTTTTCACTCATCTAAACAAATTTCCCTAGCTCTTTATTTCTGTCGACCATTTCCTTTGATTTATATATTGTCATATATTCTTTTTGCGTCTTATTTAGTTTTGTTATTAGAGTCCACCTATTCATTCTTACCCTTTCCTTTGGAGTTACAATTGGTTTTTGGCCCGAATTCCCTTTCATTGTATTGGTAGAAGCCTACTTGTTTTTAAAACCTTATTTGTCTTGAGGCCGTAATATATTGAGAAGGCCCATCTCCTTTGATCTCATTAACAAGATGAGAAAAGTCCAAAGAAGAAAAAGAGTTTTGGTTTACAATTCCTTCTACAGTCTACATAAACCAAAAAAATAGAAATTAAAAAATACAAAAAATTGGAAAATTGAAAACTACAAAAAAATAGTCTCCTTGACTTCATAGCTTCCTTGGCTTCCCGCATGGAGTACCATTTACTTTCTCTGTTCCTTGATTTAACTTGACAAGTGTAGTGCAGTGGCCACATACGTTGATGTCTATGGACAAAGCAAAATGCAGTTAACAGTGGGTCAAATTTCACATTCAAAATACAAGAAAATGCTGAAGTAAATGAGAGACAAAAGGCCTAGCAATCGAGGAGCAATTAGAATGATTATACAGTGTAAGATTAAGCCTATACTGGCCACATAGCAGCTTAATAAGAAGCAAAGTAAAAGCAGGATTTTCCAAGCTGCACAAGGAGACAATTCAACACCATTCCAGTCAAAAAGGGGTTATTAGTGCCATTCAATTGGAAGATAAATGAAACAATAGCAGCTGCACCCTCAAATTAGTGACATAACAATGATTTACAAGGGAAAAAGAAAAATCAGATGATATTGCCAGCAATTAAAGTCACCAGGATGTCCAAAACAGGTTCAAACAGGGAAAGGTCATATAAGCATAAAAGAGAGTTGGTACTGGGAGTGTATGCGGATACACAAGCAGAATTGAGCAGAGCATTTACATTTGCTTCAAAGCATAGCAGCACACTCGAGTTCACAATCAATATTGCTTTACAGAAAAAGAAACCAGATGGCATTCAAATTTGGTTCAAACGATTCACAAGCAAGCAGAATTGAATAGAGCAAGTAAGTTCAAAACAGTTTACTCTTCGCACATCGCAAGTCTAAATTTGTTGGAAAAAGGAGCAAGGAATAAAAGAGGTAGAGACCGAGGAATAGCCAAGGTCAGGAGATTATAGAGCACAGCAGTCAGTGAAGTTAATTGACCAAAGGTTCCAAAAGCAATAAAACATCAAGAAGCTAGAACACAACTCAAAATGACAAATTGACAATCCAGCAAACAACAATTGCATTGTAGAGTCAAGTATTTCAAAGGAAATGACAGTATGGCAATTCCAACAAGAAGTAAACCCAAAGATAGTTGTTGAGAGAATGAAGACAGAAGCTTACCCTTGCCAGTGCCACCTCAGCAGCCAAGATTACCTGCAAAGGGAGACACACGTGACAAACAAATCATAAGTCACAAGAAGACAAATTCAGAGCATATTCCTATTGTGCACACACTCACACACTGATTCTCATCCACTATCAGCACACATATCACAATCAGACAAGATAGGGGCATTTTCATGAATTGTAAAATTTACATAGAATTACCCCTTTAGCTGTCGAAACCCCATAGGCCTAAAATTCAAAGTAGAGTCCTCATTGGTCTAATTCAAGATTGCTGCAAGGAGAAAAGAGAGAATTAGTAATACAGGAAATAAGAGGAAAATATCAAAAATTGCCAAGCCGTAAGATGAAAAGAAAAATAGTTAAGCTGCGGTTAAGATGAAAGGTAGAGGGGATATATATATGATTTTTTTCACCAGAAAAAAGGGGGGACGATTTACAAGGTTCAAGGGTCTCTGTTCTAGGGTTTGAAAGGTCAAGTTTAGGGTTCTTCAACAAAGTCTTAGGTTTTAGTTGAGATCTTGATAAAAATACAAAAAATATATACTGAAATTAAGGAAAAAGGAGTCAAAGTTTACATGTGATAGTTTCTCTTGAGTCCAGTAACCATCGAGTCTCCTTCGTTTTCTTTTCGTCTTCCAGTCGGGTTATAAGCAATCTGGGGTTTCGTTTTTTTTAGTTTTTCTGTCAATATTGGGTAGAAATCTCAGAAAGGGTGAAGCTTTAAGCGCGGATGGCAGATTCCGGTCAGTTTGGGGGCTTGTTAGTTTAGGGTTTTGGGTTATTGAATCAAGTTTGTATTGTTTTCGGTTTGGGTTTGAGTTTTCGGGAAATAGTAGACTTTTCGGGTTGTTTAGAAGCCGGATAGGTTCATCTCTGGTCAGTTTGCCGGTGAAAGCAGCGGCGTCGCTGTTGGGTAATAGAGAGAGAAGGTCTGCATTAGAAAGAGAGGGAGTAAGGTTAGAAAGTGAGGAAGAAGAAGAGGTGAGAAGAAGAAGGGTACGAATCGGGTTAAACGACGCCGCATAGGGGAGTTTGCAGAAAAAATCAAAGCTTCAAGGGGTAATTTTCTGAACTTTTTAATTTAACCCATGTTTAATGTTTGATTGAGTCAAAATTTGTTTTCATTTGGTCCATTGGAGTTTAATCTTAAAGTAGATATAGTAAGGTTTAAATCTTAGCATTGAAGCTTAAGTTTTTGCCTAAAAGTTGGAATTTTGGTAATTAATTTTTTTAGTAAGTTAATAATAAAGATTAAAACTTTAGCCTAAAAGGGCCTGATTTTGGTAAATTATTAGTAAGTTTATAATCTTTCGTTGTAAAAGATTAGAATTTTGGGAAAATAGTAATAAAATGTGGTACTTAGTTCGAAATTTAGATCTTGATGAATGAGATATACAAGTAGTCTTTAGAATGAAAAGTGTTAATCAAATTAATTTAGTTTAAATAGTTGATTAATGTGATTAATCTATACCTAGTATTTAATTAGTAAATTTCATAATTAACTAGAAAATTCATTTGCATCATGCATCATTATTTAACTGCTCAGTAAACTTGTGTTCATCTCCGAAAATGGGATTCCCCCAGAAAGGGTTTCTCTAGGTCGGACTACTCTATAAATCGCGCCGGAATGTCGGGCCGTGCTTTATGGAGTGGCCCCGATTGAACACACGTTTACTCATTCTTAGTCTTGTTGCATCTTTAAATGTCATTCGATATTCAAATAAAAAGGAATGTGAACATTATTTCCGAAGATGAGACTCCCCCAGAAAGGGACTCTTTAGGTCGGGACCGCTTCATAAACTGCGCCGGACTGCCGGGCCGTGCTTTATGGAGTGGCTCCGTTAAGTGTCGCACTCTTCTAAAATTGACAGTCCATGCATCATTTGCATCATGTCTAGGTGGACCCA
This sequence comes from Corchorus capsularis, assembly GCA_001974805.1. Taxonomy (NCBI): domain Eukaryota; kingdom Viridiplantae; phylum Streptophyta; class Magnoliopsida; order Malvales; family Malvaceae; genus Corchorus; species Corchorus capsularis. Next base: position 11,638 of record AWWV01011726.1, on the reverse strand, counting down.
TAAAAAATTAGAGTTGGATAAATTGGTAATTAGGGGTAAGACTAATTTATTAACTAAAGAAATAGTTCAAAAATTCAAAAAAAAGAAGGAAAAATCAGAAAAATTAAAAGAAACAATAAAATGTGTTTTCAAAAAATGATTTTATTACGTTCTCTTATCTAGTTTTCAAAAATTAAGAAAGAGTAAATTCAAGAATTTTCAAGGTAAAGTATTTTCAAAAGAGAATGTTTTCTATTTAAGTAATTCCAAAAGAAGATTTTGGGAAATTAATAAAATTGATCAAGTTTTGAAAATTCAAAAATATGGTAAAAATATTTTGACACAGCATTTGCAAAAATTCTTTTTTTAAGAGAAAAGGATCAACAAGAGAACAAACAGTGAAAGAGAATTAAAAGCGGAATTAATCGACGATCGTTCGATTATATTCTTCAAAATTCTCGACATTCAAATTTGTTTTAAAAAATGATTTTTCTTTTGCTTTTATAACAATTTCCGTTAGTAATTAAGATTAAGATTAAGCATTCAGGAATTAAAGCAACCAACTTAGGAATTTCTCGGATTAGTGTTAGACTTTCAGTACCGTTATATTGACGGGCGTTGTGGGGGTGCTAATCCTTCCCCACACGTAACCGACTCCCTTACCTAGATTCTGGATCGTAGACCATAGCATTAGGCTTAGTGTGTCCGTCGTCAAACACTTGGTCCATTAGGTCTAATAATCAATAGGTGGCTAATCACACCTAGAAAAAAGATTAGTGGTGACTCCTTTAGGCCAGGCTAGTAGTTTTACTCTAAGTTGCGTAACGGCAGGGTTCGGACCCCAGACCCGCACGTTGCGACACCTACTTGGCAGATTACTTAAATGTCCTAATTTTTTATTCTTGAGGGGATTAAATAACTAAAATTTTTGGTCATTTCTTAATTGACAAATGACTCAAAAAGTCGCATGTCATATTCCTTTATTTCCTTCTTTCCCCTTACCTTTTTGGTAATTACAAGATTTCTAGAACCAGATTTAGTTAATTGCATCCTCTCACTTGTCAATTCCACAAGTGTTGCTTTTATTGACTTTTTTTTTCCCGTCGATTATTTTTTGAAAAATCTGTACCTTAAAAAAGGAAATAGAACAATCCCAATAAACACGTCAAAGCACTGTCTCCATTTTAAATTTATGACGAAAATCTTTTAATATATGAATGGTGATAAATAACGATTCTTAAAAAGAACGCCCGTAGCGCCAGCGCGTGCCGATCAACTTGTATATATTATTTTTAACTACAATGGAAATTACTAAAAGGCCAAATTGAGGATTAATGTGGTGCCACCTTTTGGTTATTTTTTGTTTTTTCACACTTTTCGGATGACTAAAAAACCCCTCTATGAGTTTCCCCATTCCTTTTCCTTCTACCCTTTTCTGTAATTACACATTTCCCTTTCTTAATTGTTTTTAATCAATGTTTAAGGCTTTTAATTAATCGCTTCTAAACCCTAAACCCTTAATTACTTTTAATTAATGTTTCTCTCGTTGTTTTCTTTTTTCCTCTCACCACCTCAGTTGCTGCTTCATTTCAACTCCTCGGTACTGATCAATTTTCAGGTTTGCCAAAAATCAAACATTTCCATCACTCCCCTCTGTTTTCACCTTCATATCTCTTTCCTCTTTTTTCTCCGTCTCCATCCCTTTAACATGGACCGTTCAATATTTTTCTCATTCTGAATTAAAATCACCCTTTGTTCGATGTGAGTATTATTATCCAATTAACAGCATATTTTATTACCTCTTTGTACTTCCTATTACTTACAAATAAAAACAAGTTGTTGACCTTCTTAATTTTACATGTCTAAAAAGTTAGCTTACAAAGATTTATGTCAGAGACATAATTAGAACTAATCCATTTAAATTGCATTTTTACTGCAACCTTATATAATTCAATCAATTAATCAATCAAGCACCACTCTAGAACCAAAAATGTTCTTGGCCCTTATATAATTGATTATATTAATATTCTTATTCAATCAGTTAATCAAGCACCACTCTAAAATAAAAAATGCCCGTAGCGCCAGCACGAGCTAATATAACTTGTATATATAGGCGAAAGTCAAAGTGCTTTTGTGCCTGATAGAATGATTTTTGATAATGCATTAATTGCTTTTGAAACAATCCATTTCATTCGTAATAAAAGATCTGGTAAGAGAGCACATTTGGCTCTAAAATTGGATTTAAGTAAGGCTTATGACAAGGTGTAGACACTCATTTTTAGCCCATATCCTTTTGTTTGGCTTAAAATGTTTCTTGATTTGCATTTAGGGGTATTTAAGTCATTTCATAATTTATTTTGACATTTTAGCAATTCAGTAGAATATAATGAGTGATTTTATATATTGCATTCAAAAAGTTATTAAAAAAGAGAGAGAGAAAATAAAAAATGGGAAAATCACAAAAAGAAATTTCATAATACTGGTAAAGTTATCAGTTTAATTTTTGATAGACTTTACTTTTTCCATTAGGTTTATAGTTATAGATTTTTTAGTTAATCACCTTACCAAGTTGAATCTTGCTTTACTAACTTAGTCCATCAATTATCAATTTGGGTCTTTGCTTTGGATAACCTTTGTCCTTTCCTTAGTTGTGCCTTACCCTTTTTCTTAATTTGGTTGGACCAATTTGTTTTGGGCCTCATAGTCACCCTTTGATCCAAGTGCATTTGATAGCCAATTTTGATTCTATTTTCCATTAAAGAGAAATGCAAGAAAATAATGCAGTTTACATTTAGTTTTACATTTTGCATTTACAAAAAAATATATAAAATAAAATACAAAAAAATAATAATGGAATTACAGGGTGGAATTCTCTTAAATTCGTTTACCATGCCTATTCCAAATTCCAATTACAAAAATACCAAAAAGTCAAAACAACCACTGACTTTGCATTTCTCTCGACAGTCAGCACCTCCTGACCTTCTTGATAGATGACCAAATGAAACACAACTTGGGAGCAACATGCATTTGTTAAAATCACATTCACCATGGTCCTGCATTCCATTCAAAAAAATCCCGACTCAGTTTTAATCGCACTTAGATTTTAAGTCGGTTTCTCTTTGCACATTTCCTCATTTCAGCATGCATTTTCATATAGCTAGCATATATCATACATCATTAGCATTTTATTCGCATGCATTTATTTTGCAATCAACAATTCAATAGAGAGCATGGCATCTTTATCGACACTTTACACTAAGTATACAAATAAAGGCAGCAAGCAGCATGAGCATTACAGCCTTTTGCACAGTATATCAGTAATGTGCGATAGACAGTTTTTTCATTGCCGTTTCATAGCACCATTCTCACATGCATTGACATTCATCATCAATAAAAATTCCAAATTCAGCAAGCATGAATGTTTTAGAGTTACCAATATCATTCTAAGTTGCATTTCTATCAACTCAAACAGTCATTCAATAACCTTAGTACTCATCCACTATAGTAACAACATTTCATATTTAGATAAGAGACAAGTCATATAGAGCTAATTTCATCAAAGCATTTTATTTTCAGTAAATCACACCATAGCATCCAAATATCAATTTCTTTTTACAGTTTACTACATATTCAAACATTAGCATTTCCATTTCTCGTCACCGTTATTCAGCATTTTTCAATAAACAAAACAGCATGCATCTGCACTCTCACACGAGCACTTAGGCAGCCACTTAGCATTAAGCCATAGCAGCATACATTTTTATTTAGAGCATGCAATGTAGAACAAAGCAGGGAAACAGTTTGCTCTCACCCAAAGCGCCACATACTTACAAGGAAGTGTCAAGATCAAATTCCAAAACCCAAGACATATCATAAACAAAGACAAAGCAAGATCATTCAATCAGGCAAAATTCAAAGGATATCCAAAAGTTGCACCCAACGGTTCCAACAGACAAATGCACAGGATCATGAAGCACAAACTGCCAAAGGCAGTTACAAAGAGTGTATTATACCTCAAAGGAGACAGAACTGCCAGCTCACATCATTCTAGTTCAGAAAATGACAAACACAGAGCATCTTTGAGTGGTGCACATACTCACATGATGGAGGGCACTCACACGGATTGAATTGCCACCTGCAGAAATAACAAAAGAAAAAGAAGGTTAGAAGTGGAAAAAAGAGGAGAGAATTGGGAAGCTTCCTCCTAATTTCAGAGGGAGGATAAAAACGAAAGGAAGCAGTAAGGAGAGTGGGGGGGGGGGGAGAAAAAAACCCTAGGTGAGCCAGTGGATCCTTTTATAATTTTTTTTTTCAGTTTACGTTTTCTTCAGTAGCCTATAGCTTGAACCAGTTCATAAAATACCAAAGAAAAGTTTCCATTCTTCTTACAACAACTCAGAAAACGAAAAAAATCAAGCTTTGATCTCTTCCTTTCCCAGTTCAAAGTAAACTTAAAAATTTTCCTTTTTCTAGTTTCCTATCATTTCAAGACCAGAATAAATACACAACAAGAAAACCAAAAAGAAGTTTTTTTTTACTCTTTTTTTAGTACTAAAAAAAACCAAATAGTTTGATTTTTCTTACTTTCCATCACCAAGAATCCATTTTTATCCCTTTAGTTAACATCACAAACAGAAAAAACAATAAACAACAATAAAGTGGGTCTTCGGGTCTAGGTTTAGTAGTTTATTTAGGCAAATCCTTCGGTAAAAGGAGAGAAAAGGGAGAGAGGAAGCACATACCTGACTATAAGGTCAGTCCAACGACTAGATAGGGAGATCGGCGGTGATAGAGTAAGGGCTGCCAAGCTTTGATTCGACCATTTCCGGCTAGCTTTTGAGGAATCTGAGCTCGGATTCGGCATTGGAGCAAAGAGAAGAGGAGACCTGGAGATTTTGAGCCCTGTCCGTGCTCCGGCGAAGCTCCGACACGGTGAAGCATGGCTGCTCGTGGTGGTTCAGGCAGAGGAGGCGATTTCAGGTGAGGAGACTTAGGCGGCTAGGGTTTCTAAGTTTGAAGGAGGAGGATGAAAGATGGGTTATATAGTACTTGTCAGACCCGACCCGTATTAACCCGTGGAGGCCCAATCCACTTTGGGTATACTCAATCCTACTTGGTTTTTTAATCTCTTTTGATTTGGGCTTCTATTTGCAAATCGCATTTGGGCTTTGTTGGGTCCTAGTTTAGTTTTTTTATAAGGCCTAGTTTCATTAATTAATTTAGTATTAGCTTTAATTTCAATAAGTCATAAAATTGAAAAATTCAAAAAAAAGGGAATTAAGTTAGATTAAGCATTTGCATTCATATTTATCTTTATGTTTCTTTATTGATTATGCCATGCTCATTTGAGAAAAGTAAATCGACTCCAGTGATGGAATAATCGGTTGAAATGTCGACAGAGTTGTCCATTTTAATTCGAATTTCCTAGGCTTGGAATATCCGGATGGGGGTCTTAGCCAGTATGAGTGGCGGGTGCCCAGATGGAGTTCCTCGTATAATTATTTGGTAAAAATCTGCATTTAACTGGAAAACATGCATCACGTGCATTCATGTATCTAGGGTTTAGATTTAGTGATTTTCAATTAAAGTTCAAAAATCCAAAAAAAGGAAAAAATTGAAAATGAAATAGAATAAAACCATTTTCTTCAAAATTAAAAAAGAGTTTGTGCTTGAGGATTGTTCTCTTTTAGTTTTCCAAGATAAAAATCAAAAAGAAAAATTGAGTCTTTCAAAATTAAATAAAAAGGTTTTCAAAAATCCAAAAAATCAAAAAAAAAAAGAATTTCATTCCAAGTTTTCAAAGTATTCAATTTAGGTCTTTTGAAATTGGGAAAGTTCCCATCAAGTTTTCAAAGTGTTCAATTTAAATCTTTTCAAAACACTCAAACATCAGTTTTCAAATAGAGTCGTTTTAACGGTAAATTTTAAAGAAAATCCGCATCATGAAGAGTCCAAAAAGAGAACAAATAGTAAACGGGGAAGTCCCCACCATTCCTATTTCAAAATCCAAAACCTATTTTTGCTTGTTTATTTATTTTCTTTCAAAGATTAATAAAAGAGTCAAATGGCATGAAAACATTTAGGAATAAAGACAACCAATTATAGAAACCCACAGTCAATTCTAGGCTAGTCAGTGCCGCCTTTTGACAGGCGTCGTGGGGGTGCTAACCCTTCCCCACGCGTACCCGACTCCCGAACCTTTAAGACTCTGGTTAGAAGACCGTTTATTAGGTTTAGTGTTACCTTCGCCAAGCTTAGGTTAACATTGGGCTTAATAATCTGATAGGTGGCTAATCACACCTAGGTTAAAAAAGATTAGTGGCGACTCCGTATTTAGGTTTTCCTTTTAAAGTCATTCAGCGGTAGGGTTCGGTCACCCCCGGACCCGGACGTTGCGACACAAGGTGGAATGGATTTTTCTAGAAAAATGTATGTATAGGCTGGGTTTTTCTTCTCATTGGATTGAGCTAGTAATGGAGGGTATTAGGTCTGTATCATATTCAATTCTGATAAATGGATAGCAAACTGCTAGGTTTAGCCCTACAAGAGGAATTAGACAAGGAGACCCTTTGTCTCCATATTTATTTTTGTTTTGTATGGAGGCTTTTTCTTGTCTTATTTTAAATGCAGAGGCCACAAATTTAATCCATGGAGTAGCAATTAATCGAGCCGCACCTAGCATTTCACATCTTTTTTTCGCTGATGATAGTCTCCTTTTCTTACGAGCTGCATTGGATGAGTGTGAGGTAGTATTGAATATCCTTCATGATTTTGAGCAAGCAACGGGGCAACAAGTTAATATTGAGAAGTCAACACTCTTGTTTAGTTCAAATATTTCATTTGGTCTTCAGGATAGTATAATGTGTCGTCTAGGGGTGTCTCGTGTGTTAGAAAGGGATAAATATTTGGGATTACCAATCATGATTGGTAAAAATAAGAAGCGGGAACTTAATTTTATCAAGGAAAGACTACTTTAACGAGTGGCTTCGTAGCGAAACAAGTTTTTTTCCATTACTGGTAAGGCTATTATGATCCAGTCGATTGCTCAATCGGTGCCTGTCTATCTAATGAGTGTTTTCCAATTTCCAAAGAGTTTTATCCATGAACTTAATATGATTCTAGCAAAATTTTATTGGGGAAGCACTAATGATAACCGGAAGATTCATTGGATTGCATGGGAGACAATGTGTGTATCAAAATTAGATGGAGGATTAGGATTCCGGGATTTTGAAGCCTTCAATTTGGCTTTATTAGCAAAGCAATGCTGGAGATTAATACATAATCCGGAATCTCTATGCTTTCGGATTTTAAAGGCGAGGTATTTCCCGAGTGGTAATTTTATGGAAGCTTCTTTAGGCCGAAATCCTTCATTTATATGGAGAAGTTTATTTGAAGGACGTAAAGTGTTGAAAGCTGGATCTAGATGGAGAATAGGGTCGGGTGAAATAGATTTTTGGAATGGAAATTGGCTTTCCGATGGTCCTTGTACGAATCCTAGACCAAAGGCAGGTGTGGTGAATCCTGGTTTGAAGGTTGCGGACATGATGGATTTTGAGGAGAGAAAATGGCAAATTGATGAGCTAATGGATATTGTAGTAGATGAGGATGTGAGCAGAATTTTGTGCTTGCCAATTCCGAGACTTCCAGGGAGGGATATTTTGATATGGGATGCAAGTTCTTCAGGGAATTTTGCTGTTAAGTCAACCTATTATGTGGCACGTCAAATGTTAGGCCATGATGTGAATATTGATGATGAATCTCGCAAATTATGGAGGCAAGTTTGGGGTTCCTCAATTCCTCCAAAGATTCATTACTTTATTTGGCGATTAATCTGGAATTTGCTTCCTATTAAGACCAATTTGCAGCAGCGGGGAATGGATATTGATGACCTTTGTGTTGTATGTGGCTTGAGTGTGGAGTCTCTTGTTCATGTCTTCTTTGATTGTTGCTATAGTCGTCGGGTATGGGAGTTAGCAGCGCCATGGTTACCCTTATATATCGAGCAGTGGAAGAATTTGGATGATTTTTGGATTCGATTGGTTGCTAAAGCTGCTAGTTTGGGCCAATTAGACATCCTATTGATTTTATTTTGGTCTATATGGCGAAATAGGAATGAGTGACTTCATTCTTCTTGTTCGGCTACGCCTACAGCTTTAGTTTATAGGGTCGGGATCTTATTGAAGCAATTGGAGCAGGCTCGTCCTAAGGCTAATAGAAGGGCACCAGCAAGGATCGATTCTTGGCAAGCACCAGGGCCAGGGATGGTGAAGATAAACACGGATGCATCATTTAATCAAGATACATGTCAGGCGGGTTTAGGAGTTGTATTTAGAGATAGTGAGGGCAATGTCCTTGTTAGTGCCTGCCGTAAATTATCTTTTATTTCAAGTCCCTTGTATGCTGAGATCCATGCTATTCTTTTTGGTTTTGAATTGGCATTGGAGTATGATATTGATAATTGTCTTTGATCGGACCAAAATTATGCATATTTTTATGGTCATTTTCCTATGCTTTTAGGATATTTTATGCTTGATTATACCTTATATTTGGTATATTTGTGTTTATAGGTGTTAAAGTGAAGAAAAGTGCAAAATCGCCATTTTTGTACCTTTTTGGAGCCTTTTTGGATGATTATTCACACAAATATTTTCCAAGGACAATTTGGATGAAGAATGGAGCCAATATGTTCGTGATTGAAGAGCTTGAAGAGTCAATTTTATCATCATAAGATTGATTTTCAAGAGTTTGAAGCAAAGGAGCAAAGTTGAATTTCAAGGCAAGAAAACATGTCAAGATGTGTCAAAGCACTGGAGTACATGGGTCGCGAGGCAAACCACATGGGGCGCCAAACATAGCACATGGGCGCCCAGCGCTAGTCGAGACATGCCACCAGCAAGCACATGGGCGCTGGCGACATGGGGGCTGAGAGCAATGCCCTGGGCGCACAAGCCATCCACATGGGCGCTCAAGGGTCATGCCATGCGTGCGCCACCCAGCAGCCATGCGTGTCTTCACCTTGAAGCTTCTCCACTTGTTTCCAGATTTGACGACCTTTCTGTATTTTGGCCATAACTTTTGATCCAGAGCTCCGTTTAAGGCGTATGAGTAGCCATTGGAAAGCTAACTCCAAGATCTACAACTTTCGTGTTTTTGTCGAAGCCCAGTTCGAACGTTTTCGTGGACGAAAATGCCCCTGAAGTCAGCGGACAGAAACTGTCCTGGGCCTTTTAAGCGGGATTGATCCAATTAATCCCAAATTCTTATTTGGACTAGCTTGAAGACTTGGAGAGCAGCCCATCACGCCCTTAGGGTTTATTTAGCTCTAAATTAACCCTAAGCCACCCTCTATAAATACCCTCTTAAGTCTAAAACCCTAGCCAACTTTACAACACAAACCTAGCATATCATACATCTTTTCTTTAGGTTTTTGCGCCGTCAAGAGAGGGAGGAGGCAGCCGGCCTCCAAGTATTGAGTAGCTAAACCTTTTATACTTCTTTTCCTTAGGTACTTTTGTTCAATGAATTATTGGTGAGACTTTTGTTCTTAATAATTTGAGTTTTTTCCGTTTGAATATGTTTCTTATCTCTATGCTTCATCTTATGTGTTCATACTTTGATTGATTTGGTGTATAACATATCTTGAGATTTATGAATGCTATTGTTAGATTCAAGTAGCTTGAGTCAAGCTAAAGTTGGTCCAAGTAACAATTGTAATTCTAGGAGTCCTAGGTTCAATAGGATATCAAATCTTGTTGAAATCTTTAGGCCGAGATGGAAATTGACGTAGGCAAGTTTGGTATTGATTTATCATGCATGTGGATAAGTTAAGTTTAATGCGTGTTCTAAGGTTTGATAGACCCGCAATTAGAACATTTGTAATTAATTGTCAGCGAGATGCGGATTAATTTTCATAGCATGTTGGAATAGCATTATGTTTGTTCCTATACCAATTGTTCAAATGAAGTTGTTTAAGATATTAAGAGGATTACTTTGTTTCAATGAAAGTTGATGTCTACGTCTTAGACTATATACCGATTTGGGATAATTTATGATTCTTAATTGATTGCAATCTAAGCCAAATTTATGTTTAGTGTCCATGATCCATGATTCACTTGATCAAAGTAGTTACCTAAAGGAGAAGAAGTATGTTTTTATTCATTTTTTTTCTCTTAAACTTTTTTATAGTTATTTAATTTAGATTTCTTTCTAATCTTATTTGATAAATTGAAAAACCCAAAAATATCTTTTCTAGGTTATATATTTTTTTGTAAGATTTAACTTTGATTCATACATTCCCTGTGGATTCGACCCCTACTTGCCCTAGCTAAATAGTTTTATCTATTTGTTATTGGTTTGTGGGGAATTTATCTTGTGATTTGATCAACGACCGATCACAATTTTGGCGCTGTTGCCGGGGAAGGTTTAAGGAATTGAAGGCAAATTATTACTTGAGAATTTCTTACCTTTATCTTTTAATTTTTCGTTATTTTTCTTTTCAAACTTTTAGTTTAGTTAATTTTTCCTTTTTATTTTCCAAGTTACTTGTTATTGTTGGATTCTTTGTTTAAGTTCTTTCTAGGTGTTGTATGCCAAATACAAGGAGTAGTGGTACCAAGGACTTAGAATTCAATTCTGAGCCTGAACGTACACTCTTTGCACTAAGGAAGGAGAATTTGTTTCGAGAGCAAGGAGAAGAATTCGTCAACACTAAGTTCTCAAGCTGGCTCTCCACGATCCACCACTTCTTCATCAAGTTTGGAATCACAACCCCCAAGAGAAAACATGGCCGAACAAAACAACAACAATAGGACTTTGAGGGAACTTGCTGCCCCAAATGTGACTACACAGCGCTTAACAATTCAATATCCAACCAATGAAGAAAATTTTGAGATCAAGTATGGATTCATTCATTTATTGCCAAAATTTCATGGTATGCCTGGAGAAGATCCACATCGACATCTCACAGATTTTCAAATTGTTTGTTTATCCATGAAGATGCAAGGTATCTCTGAGGAGCAATTAAAACTTAGAACTTTTCCTTTTACCCTTATGGATCGTGCAAAGGATTGGTTGTACTACATGCCTAGTGGTTCAATCACTTCTTGGACGAGCCTTAAGAAATTGTTTTTGGAAAAATTCTTTCCTGTTCATAAAGCCTCAAGCATTCGAAAGGAGATAAGTGGAATTAAGCAATCCCAAGGCGAGACTATGTACGAGTTTTGGGAACGTTTCAAGAGGTTGTGCTCAAGTTGTCCAAATCATCAAATTCCTCAACAATTGCTTAATTATTCAATATTTCTATGAAGGTTTACTTTCATTTGATAGATCTTCCATAGATTCTGCAAGTGGAGGGGCTTTCATCGACAAGACTCCCACCAATGCTTGGACTTTGATCGAGAACATGGCCGCCAACACACAACAATTTGGTACTCGCGAGAATTGTGCACAAAGAGATGGAAACATTAGGAAGATCAATGAAGTCTCAACCCATTCCTCTACATTGGAGCAACGAATTGAAGAAGAAAATCAACAAATCGCTTTGCTCACTGATTTGGTCAAATCGAACTTATCAAGTGTTCAAAAGGTTTGTGGGATTTGTTCATTAGGACATCACACGGACAAGTGTCCAAAGTTGGTCGAAGATGATGTTGAAGAAGTC
>AWWV01011725.1:0-26372 GCA_001974805.1 Corchorus capsularis | reverse complement strand
TTATTTGTGTATTTGGTATGTAGATGGTTTATTTATGGTAGTTTCTTAGTTTGGGTTGATTTCTCATTTAGATATTTGGGCATATAGAGATTTATTTTGATTGTAATGAGATTTCACATGTACTCACTAAAAAAAAGATTTATACAATTTTTAGAAAAATGACAATGGAGCACATGGGAAATTGCCTGAGTTGAAAGCAATCTGGTTTAGTTTTTATATTGGTAAAATAAATGTTACTATTTTATTGGAATTCAAATTGCGCATGTATGCATGGCCAGTACTCAATAATCATGATTCATGTAGATATAATCATATAAACTAATCAGTTTTATATATGCATTAATGCTACTAAGAACTATAAGAAGATTAATTTATTAGACGGAAAACCAAGCGGTAGAACCAGGCAAAAAATATTTTCCGTAGAAGAATAAGCTGATCGTCAATTACGGAAAATGTCTCTACAGCATTCTTTAATTAAAGTAATTAACTTGGGGGAGATGCAAGGTAAACCCATAAAAAGGTTGCTGTTTGCGAACCAAGATGGTGTATATACATACATATTCCTAATGGCTAAGGATTTTGTCATGGGAATGTTTCCCATTGAAATCTTTAATTTACCATCGAATTTTAGCCCAAATTGAAATGAGATTGAGTGGATTGAATATAGAACAACTTTGGAATGAAGACCAGGTAAGATTATTATACTGTACTAGTGACTTGCCCGCGCGATGCCGCCAGATGGTCTGGATATTTCTGTGTTTATCAAATTGCCTATATATTTCTGTGTTTATCTAGCAACAAAACCCAATTTTGCCCAATAAAAAGGGCCAGGGCCCAAAGGAAAAAAAAAAAGATGAATAGTGAAATGTAATCATTAGGGATAACAATTATTCTTCTTAGATAGATTAGATGGCCAATGGGCTCCAAAAAAGATTTTTTTTTAATAATTTATAATCAATAGTCAATACTAATAGACGTGCACGTGCTACTTTTAAGTCTGGCATGCCATCGGCCCATTGCTGCATGAGCCTCCATCAACCAGCCCAAAGATTAGATCACACTTTTTATCCATTGGAAAATAAGCCATATTTGCACAGTTAGTTAGGACTATACACTAGTGTTATCTATTTGTTGAGAGAGTTTTAATTTTTAAATTTTTGGATTATAAGAAAATTAATCTTGAATTAGTCAGATTGAAGAATATCCTTAAAAAAAACTATACTCTAATGTAGCTTATCAAATAATCAAACTTCTATTTATCTAACTGGTTTTGTAGTTTAAGTTGGTGTTTTTTTCTTGGCCAAGAAAAAGGTTAACTTGTAGTATTAAGATCGCAAAAACACAGGACAAAACAAAGAACAGAATGGGAAGTTTAAGTTGGTGTTTAAGAAACCTAAACATACTTTTAGAGAAAAAGAAAAAAGAAAAACTTTAAAGTAGTGTCTATAATAACTTTCATGCAATTATATAATATATAGTTTCAACTAGAGCTGTTCGAGGGACGGGCTATCCGCCCAAGCCCGTAAGCCTGCCCGATATTTTAGAGGGTTTTGACAAGAATTTTAAGCCCATTGGATGGGCTTGGACAAAAATATCAAGTCCGTTTATTAAATGGGCCGGGCTTGGGTATAAGAGAAAAAGCCCAAGCCCGGCCTGGGCCCGGCCAGATTAAGGAAATATGCTTGTTTTTATTTTTTATTTGTTGATATATAATATATATTAAATATAATTTATACGTACACCGTATCTTAAATAAGAAAAAGATGAATAATATATGTAGAAAATCTTATTATCAATAAGAATAGTATATTATAGGTAGTATATATCATATTTTATATTTAAAATTATATTTATATGATTAATTAATATAATCTAATTCTTAAAATAATTATTAAAAAAGTATTAGACGAGTTTTTGGATGGACCTTGGTCTAAGTATTTAATAAATGGGTCGGGCTTGAACAAAAGTTTGATGCCCGTTTTATAAACGGGACGGGCTTAGACAACACTAATGATCTTAATCTCAAGGCTAGACCCGACCCGAACCCGATCCATGAACAGGTCTAGTTTCAACCAATTATAAGAAAAGGGTCAATACTCGATGCAAGTTTTTTGCATTGATGTCATTAAACCTTCAAAAGATTTATGGGAAAAAAAAGTGTATGTTCCAATATGAGACATGAACTCAATAATTTGAAGTTCAATTTAGATTCAAGAAGTATAGAACATAAAGGATATAAAAAAGCTCAGGCCAATTTTAAGGATAAATATTTGGGTTACAACTTCTCCATAAGCAAGCCCAATCAAAGGTATGGCCTGCTTTTCTTCCTTTCAATTGTTTATTTATTCATCATGTGCTTGTACAAAAAACTTCAGAATTAAGAATACTGGTTTAGTAATTTAACCCCATTGATAAGAGTAAAATGAAGTCTAAAGTCTCTCTGGAGTGGGACTGTGTGAGAGTGTTCTTAGTTTTGCTGTAGGCAAGTTCTAGTTTGATTTTTCTAGTGGATCGGTTCTTTTTGAGGTTAAGAGTTTTGGTTTTCTGTTTTTTTGTGTGGATCATCTTGTCTTTCTTTAGATACTGTTCTTGGAGGGTTTGGTTGGAGTGAGATGTCGGAGGAACTGTCCCAGATGTATGGTCGGTTGGCTTTGACTACGGAGGAGGAGGACTATGTTAGCGATGAGGAATCAGACTCCTTAGAGAAAACCGAGGAGTTTTGGATGGTCGAAAAACTAATGACTGACCGTCCCTTTAATCAACAAGTGATGATAAGGACTTTGAAATAGGTGTGGAAATTGTATAAGAAATTTTCCATCATTGCTTTGGAGGATAATCTTTTCCTCTTTAATTATGCTTTAAGTGCGGGTCGAGATAGGGTTGTTGAAGGTGCTCCATGGTCTTTTAATAAACACCTTCTTCTTTTTGCCAAGTATGATGGCAATTTAAAGCCTGAAGACTACTGCTTTGATAGGTCTTCGTTTTGGATTCGGTTTTATGACCTACCTCTTGGCAAAAGGACTCTGGAGATGGCGGAGAAACTGGGCAGGAAGTGTGGAAAACTTATTGCGGTCGATCCATCCTTGTGACACGGACCAAAGACCTTCCGTCGAATCATGCGGGGCATTGGTGCGAGACATGCCGGGAGTGTGCTAGAGATCACCGACATACGTGGGATGAGCTCCAAACATGGGCAGCACTTAGCCTAAGGTTGGCTAAGATTTGGGGCATAGGATGGCCCAAGAATGAATTTGATCCGAATGGCTCGCGGTAGCCCGGGTCCGACCCGCGCGTGGCCCGTAGCACCGGCCACGGATGCCCCTGGAATTTTCCAGAAGCGTCTGGAACCGGCCAGCACCGGCCAGAACGCGCTAGAAGGCTCTAGAAGCGCCTAGGACGGGACAACACCGCCTCAAAGGTACTGAAGAGGTCTAGAGTCTAAACCGACCTTACCTCACCTTTTGTGTATGTACATAGTCTAGAATAGTCTAGAGAGCATTTAGGATGATGCCACATGGCCTAATCAGGGCCATACGTCTCATGGAGCCTCACCTATAAATAGGTGGCATGAGGCCTCATTTGTAACAAGTAGAGAACATGCATAAACATCCATGTACACTCCATTTGTGCAATGCACACTTGTATAATTCCCCCACTCTTGCACTCTTTGTTTACCTTCCCACACTTACTAACCAACCTTATTGCCATCAACTTACACTTTGCTAGCTTAAGCACTAGCAAGACAAGAGTAAGGCTGAACTTATGCACCAAAGCAAGTTATTTGCATAAGCCTAAGGTCGCACGGTGCATACTTGAAGTGTAAGCCCGTGACAAGTGGTTATCAGAGCCATTGTTGATTCGCTAAACCGAGCCTAGGAGTCCGACAACATGGCAAACATCGGAGCAACATCACAGGGGCCAACTACTAGGACCCGAGCCCATCACCAACGTACTAGCTCGCGGGAGGAGCCTTATAGCCTTGAGGAGCGCATGGACCGCATGGATGACGAGGTGGAACGTATGCATGAGGCTTTGGAGGGCGTGGACACTCGCATTGTGGAGCTAGAAGGTGATGTAGGGGCTGCGAGGTGAGTTCCAAGGGGCCCTTAATGAGGGATTCGACCGGCTTTCCAAGGAGTTATCCGAGCGAGATGATGCTCTTGAGGCCATGATTGTGGCGTTGAGGCGAGAAGTGGAGGAACTTCCCCTCATAGTGGCCTTGCGGAAAGAGGTTGAGGAGCTCAAGGAGGAGCTCGAGAGGTGCAAGACAGCCGTAGGGAGGGGCGTGCTAGCGAGCATGCCTACAACCAAGGTGGACGTGCCAAAGCCTAAGGAGTTCAAGGGGACACGTTCTACCAAGGAGGTGGATAACTTCATATGGGGCATAGAGCAATATCTACGGGCATCAAACATCACCAACGAGGCAACCAAGGTAAGCACTGCTTCCATGTACCTTGGTGACATTGCCTTGTTATGGTGGAGGAGGAGGGCGGCGGCCACCCCCGCTATAGAGACTTGGGATGACTTCAAGAAGGAGTTCAAGTCTCAATTCTTTCCGGAGTATGCCGAGGAAGATGCAAGGGCCAAGCTGCGGAGGCTCACTCAGCGTGGAGAAGTGAGGGAGTATGTGCGGGAGTTCTTCGAGCTCATGCTCCAAATATCCGACCTTGACATGAAGGAGGCAAAATTCATGTTCTTGGACGAACTAAAGCCATGGGCTAAACAAGAGCTTCAACGTAAGGGAGTTGAGGACTTGCACAAAGCAATGGCCGTGGCAGAGTCATTGATCGAGTTCAAGAAGCCCGAGAAGGGACACTTGCCCAAGGAGCGAGCCATTGGCGAGGAGTCGGGAGACGAGGACGAGGAGAGCGAGGCAGGCTCGAGTAGGTCCTCTTCCCATAGGCGAGCGTCCTCTAGGAAAAATTGGGACAAGAGAAATGGAGACAAGGACAAGAAGCCATTGTCGTGCTTCCTATGTGAAGGGCCGCACCGAGTAAAGGACTACCCCAAGCGATCCAAGCTATCGGCCATTGTGAAGGAGGATCCACAATCTGAGAATGAGAGGGAGATTCTCAGGCTTGGAGCGATTAGGCTATCTACCGGGCCAAGGAGGCCACCCGAGGGGCTCATGAGCGGGGATGAGTCCTCAGATGCGAGTTAGCAAGCTCCACTCGAGGCACAGGAGGTGCTCGAGAGTAGTGGGGATGAAGTGCCCAAGGAGCTGCCGAGGGAAGTTTCACCCGAGCGGGAGGTGAATCATGAGACCGAGCTTGTACGCGAGGCACAATATTCGGCTGAGGCCACATCTGGGATAATGCCAGGCGAGGGCAGAGATCTCAAGAGAAGGAGGAGGCGCAGGAGGGGTTCGAGGCACAATCAAGCGTGCGAGAAGCTTGAGGGAGAGGCGCCGAGTGAACCCGCGCAAGCCTTGAGGGACGATGCCGAGGCACCCGTGCCTAGGGCTGGGCAAGAATCGACCGACCTGAATAAACCGACCGAACCGAACCATAAATGGTGTAAGCGGTGCGGTGCAGTCGGTTTTTCGGTGTAAGTCGGTGTGGTACTTCGGTGTAATCGGTTTCTCGGGGTCGGTGGCGGTTCATTAGTTAGTGAACCGACACTGACCGAAAAACCGACGATTTTTTTTTTTAAATTAATATATATATATTAACGTTTAAAGTTTTTATTATTTATATATATTTATCATATATACGAAATGTGTATATATATATATATATATATATATATCATAACCTAAAAAACCCTTATAATTTTTTTAATCTCTCCACACCACACCCGCCCCCCTCTACTCTATCTTCTCTCTTCTCGACTACTTCTCTTCTCCACCTCTTCATCTTCTTCTCTTCTTTTCTTTTACAGAAACTACACAATAATCAATAATCTCTCAAAACAAAGTTGGATTAAACCTTTAATTTACTACCCTAAAAAAGAACAAAGCAAAGGAAAACAAAGGCCAAAGGATCCTCCAGTTGTAGTTGAAAGCGGAATCCACCCAGCCTTGCAGAGCAAAGCAGATCCGGCCAGATCTAGCGTCGATCCGGCCAGATCTGGCGCCATAGGCCTTGGTGGTTGCTAAGTGCTGACACTAGTAATCAATAGATTCGTTTCTTGAGAGTTGTAAATGGGTTTTGAAGCCAGAGTTGGGATTAGCAGTATGAAGTAAAAATGGTAGATAATTAGATATGCTGAATTGTTAATAATACATTGCTAACTACTGCTACTCATCCTAGTTTCAGAGGCTCTTTTTTCTTTTCGTTTTGGGTTTTATCATGTCTCGGCAGATTCAGGATTCTTTTGATGTTCTATACAGAAAAATAGCATTGTAATTCTAGTTGATGAAGTCATTATTGTTTCAGATGAAATAATCTCTCTTAAAATGTCTTTCTATTAGTAGTTGTGTTTGGAATTGGTTGTTGGCAGATGAATTCTATATCATCCCATTCCCATATGTATTTGTGGTTATTTTACAGTTTTAAATATGCAAGATATTGTTGAATGTTGATGCTGTCTCTTTATTTTAGGTCTCTTTCTTTTGTTTTTTGAATCTCACCTCCTGCATTTTATTCCCTGTTTATACCGCTTGCACCGACCGAATAAACCGACACCGTCGGTAGTCGGTTAAGTCAGTGTTTATCATAATCGGTTCGGTGGTCGGTAGGCAAAAAAAAGCCGTCGGTGTAGTCGGTTTTAGAGGGTACACCGAACCGACCCCACCGACACCGACTGTTGAGCAGCCCTACCCGTGACGAGCGTAGGCATGACCGGGGAGAAAGGGACCCGGATGCGAGGCACAAAGGCGTTGATTCGAGGGACATACCCAACGCTTCGAGGAGGAAGTGTCGACGAGGGCGTCGCCGAGATGGTTGGGGGAGAATGACACGGACCAAAGGCCTTCCGTCGCATCATGCGGGGCATTGGTGCGAGACATGCCAGGAGTGTGCTAGAGAGCACCGACATGCGTGGGATGAGCTCCAAGCATGGGCAGCACTTAGCCTAAGGTTGGCTACGATTTGGGGCATAGGATGGCCCAAGAATGAATTTGATCTGAATGGCCCGCGGTGTCCCGGGTCCGACCCGCGCGTGGCCCGTAGCACTGGCTACGGATGCCCCTGGAATTTTCCAGAAGCGTCTGGAACTGGCCAACACCGGCCAGAACGCGCCAGAGGGTGACAAAAGGTTCTAGAAGCGCCTAGGACGGGACAACACCACCTCAAAGGTGCTGGAGAGGTCTAAACCGACCTTGCCTTACCTTTTGTGTATGTACATAGTCTAGAATAGTCTAGAGAGCATCTAGGATGATGCCACATGGCCTAATCAGGGCCGTACGTCTCATGGAGCCTCACCTATAAATAGGTGGCATGAGGCCTCATTTGTAACAAGTAGAGAACATGCATAAGCATCCATGTACACCCCATTTGTGCAATACACACTTGTATAATTCCCCCACTCTTACACTCTTTGTTTACCTTACCACACTTACTAACCAACCTTATTGCCATCAACCTACAATTTGCTATCTTAAGCACTAGCAAGACAAGAGTAAGGTTGAACTTAAGCATCAAAGCAAGTTATTCGCATAAGCCTAAGGCCGCACAGTGCATACTTGAAGTGTAAGCGCGTGACACTTGGATATGGATGGGTGGTCTCGTTTCCTTCGGGCTTGAGTTGAGATTGATGTCAAGAAACCTTTGCGGATGACTATTTTAATTGGCAATCCGAATGGAGCAAGAGGATGTCTCAAATATGAGCGCTTACCGGAATTTTGTTTTAATTGTGGTTTATTAGGTCATTGTGCCATAGATTATGAAAATGAGGTGTTTGTGGACGGAGAAGATGTTGTGCAACAGTGGGGTGATTGGCTCCGAGCATCTCCCTTAAAACAGCGATTGACAGGTTCGGGGGTGAGATCTGCACCGATATCGGAGTCGGCCTTGGTTAGAAGGGATTTTGCTGTTAATTTTGATAAACCAAGTCGCTGTCGAAGGGAACTTTTTCCGGAGGGTTCAGGTGATAACGGTGATCGGAGGTTGCCGGCAGAATCTGGTATTGGAAATAGCGTAAGTAACGGGGCAGCATTGAAGGAGACCGGATTTTTGGGAACAAATCTTGCTAATAATGGGAGTAACTCAGTTGATTCTAATGAGGAGGTTGTTAAGGAAACTGCGTGTAGTGACAATGCGTTGATTGTGTTTGATACTGGAAAATCGGTGGTTGACTTAGAGGCCATTAAGAACATATCTTTGAATGATACAGGAGCAGAATTGAAGGAAACTTTGTCGGATGGAAAGATCCATAAATCTAGAACCGGTGTTTTACTTAGGAGGAATAAGGCGCTGGGGAAAAGGGTGATTAATTCGGGCCTTAATTAATATAAAAGAGGGTGTTGATGGATCTTTGGGCCCGAAAGCAACAATTACTGTGGGAGCTAATCATAAAATTTTAAAAAGACCTGCTGGTGATGGGTTGGGCCAGATTGAGCCGTTGGTTTCTAAACAAAGGGTTGAGAATATGGTTAATGTGGTAGCTGCGAGGGGCTCGGGGGCTAATCTGATTTCGCCTGCTACTATTGTCAAAGTTGGAACAGAAAGGATGGAAGCAGCTTCAAACGTAGCAAGGTCTACTGGGGAAAAACTAAGGCTGAAAGCAAGAATTCATGGAAACGATTGGCTTGAGAGAAGAAGAATGCTGGAGGATCGGTTAATTCTTTAGCTGATAGATTGAGCTCGGTTATTCACTGTAGTCTTATGGATGTGGAAACTGAAGTAAATAGTGGGGGGAAGGCTGTTGCGTGTTCTTTACAGGATCAAACAAATATTTTAGCGGCGGAGGCTGATGGTCAGCTCCGCCGACAGCCATGATAGGCGTTGCTTGGAACTGCCGTGGGCTTGGGAACCCATGCGCAGTTAGAGCTCTTCGAGAGCTTGTTCGTAGAGAGAAGCCTAATGTAATTTTTCTCATGGAAACAAAGCTCCCAACCTTTAAACTTGATAATATTAGACGTAGATGTAGTATGACTGCTTTTTTTGGTGTTGATGTTGTGGGTAGAAGTGGGGGTTTAACTATGATGTGGGATGATACGATTGATCTTCAACTGATTAAATTTTCACAGAACCATATTGATATGTTGGTTGATGAACGGAATGGGACTGCTAAATGGAGACTTATAAGTCTATATGGGGTACCAGAGACTAGCCGCAGAGAACAAACTTGGAATCTTTTACGGGAATTAGCAAATCACCCTGAGAAGTGTTGGTTCTATTTTGGTGACTTCAATGAAATATTATGGCAATCAGAGAAGGACGGTGGTGGGTTGAGACTTGATAGCCAAATGATGGCCTTTCGAGATACTCTTTCGGATTGTGGTTTGCAGGACATTGGTTTCTATGGACATGAATTTACCTGGAAGAAGCGAGTACGTGGAGGTGAAATTGTTAAGGAAATACTTGATCGTGGTGTAACATCCATGGATTGGGTGTCTCAGTTTTCAATGGCTCAGCTTCATCATCTCGTGTCCAGTATGTCTGATCACTCTCCTATCTTGCTTCGAACTGATGTTGATAGGAGAAAGAAGAAGAAAGATCCGAAGCGATGTAGAAGGTAATATTTAGAAGCAGGGTGGTGCAAGGAACCAGATTGTAAGGATTTCATTGTTAAAAAGTGGGAGTTTTCGAATGGTATGGATTTGCTAGGGAGGATCGAAATTTTGAGGAGTTCTTTACATGGTAATTATAGCAAGAAATTTTCGGGTTTGAGGAATAGGATTGATGAGCTCACCTCGATTCTTAAACATCTTGATAGAGATGGGAGTGACACAAATTTGGAGATGGAGAAAGCTGCACGGGATGAGCTTAATCAATTGTTAGAAGAAGAGGAAACTGTTTGGATGCAGAGATCTAGAGTGAATTGGTTAAAAGAAGGAGATAGGAATACAACCTATTTCCATGCCCAAGCATCTAAACGACGAAAGAAGAATTTTATTGGAAAATTAGAAGGAGATGATGGTAGAAAGACTGATGATCTCGCGGAAATACAAGAAATTGCTTCTAATTATTTTAAAAAACTCTTTACCTCGGATGGATCGAAGCATTATGAGGAAATCCTAGAAGTTGTTCAACCATCTATAACAGCTGAGATGAATGAGCATCTACTTTCAGAGTTTTCTGCCGAGGAGATCCTTGTTGCCCTCAAACAGATGCACCCCACCAAAGCCCCTGGTCCCGATCGTATGCCTGCTTTTTTCTTTCAAAAATTTTGGCATATTGTTGGTAATGAGATTACTAGATTTTGTTTAGACTTTTTCCATGGTAATTTAGATTTATCTTCTGTTAATAAAACACATATTGTGTTGATTCCAAAAGTTGACAAACCCTCAAATATGACCCAATTCAGACCTATAAGCCTCTGCAATGTGCTTTACAAAATCATTTCTAAAGTTCTAGTTAATAGACTAAAGGTTGTTCTTCCTGTTTGCATTAGTGAGTCCCAGAGTGCTTTTGTGCCTGGGCACTTGATTACTGATAATATTCTTGTTGCTTTTGAGTTATTACATGCTTTAAAGCACAGGAAAAAGGCAAAACAGGGATATTTTGCACTGAAGCTGGACATGAGCAAGGCTTATGATAGAGTTGAGTGGGATTTTCTGGAGGCAATTATGTTGAAGATGGGTTTTGCTAGGCGTTGGGTGTCTTTAATCATGCTTTGTGTTAGATCAGTTTCTTTTTCAGTAGTCGTTAATGGTGATGTTACAGATGGTTTCCGTCCAGAACTTGGGTTACGACAAGGTGATCCTTTATCCCCATATATATTCTTAATGTGTACTGAAGGTTTATCTGCACTTTTGACCAAAGGAAAAGAGAACGGTTTGCTTAGTGGGTGTAGACACCCGTTTTTGCTCATATCCTTTGATTTATGGTAAATTTTTCACTTAATTAGCATTAGGGTCACCTAGGGTACTTTGGTCATTTCGCATTAGGGGGCATTTTGGTCATTTTCCTAGTTGACAGTTCATTTCAGCATTTTAGCAGGATAGTTTAATTAGTAAGTCTTTTCTAATTAGTATTTGGTTGTATTTTAGTTTCCAAGCTTGAAAAAACCAAAAACATTTCAATCTTTAACTTTATTTGTAATTGCATTTGCACATGCTTTATGATTTACCTTGGCTATTTATTTTAGTAATTTATATGGAATCATTATTGGAATCTAATTTGGCTCATATTAATTGGACCAATTTGCATCTAAGTAGAATTTGCATTTTCATTTGATAATAAATAATTTGCAGCACCATTATTACAAAATACAAAAATGGGATAGCTTTACATTTGCATTTGCAGATTGATTCAGAAATTTACAAAATTGGAAATTGCAAAGAATGTTGTTTCTTTCAATTTGGATACCCTCAGTTTGATTCGGTTCTCTCCTTTGTCTCTTACAGTTCTGTTTCCCTCTTGCCAAGCTTGTGCTATCATTCATATGCATTACATTCAGCATACACGCTCATCTTGAGTTCATTTGCACACTGCCAGACATGACATCTTGTACTTTTGTTATTCACTTATAATTGTCATCATTCCTGCATATTCATTTGCACAGAAGAAGGAAATCAAACTAGAGCACTTCATTCAAAATAATCTCATATTTGCACTAGTTAATAGCATTTTCATGGCTGTTACAAGACTCTAGCATAATCATTTCATAAAGCATTACTTTATTTAGTCTAATTGCATTCATTTCCATGGCATCATAGCAATACTCATCATAGCATTCGAGCATTACATACAACTTGCCTTTCATTTCATCTAACATACACCATGCTTAGTAGAATCCTGCATTCACAGACATTTAACACTTAGGCATGCAATCTCAAGCTCAAACTCATACATTCATCACAAGACAGATTGTACATATGCACTCCAAGCATAATAAACAACAAGAAAAAAACCTAAAAAAAGAGCATTAGGTACAATTCATCAACTGCATTTAGCATAAATAAGCAAGTCGGATTTATTCAATAACCAACAAGGAAAATAGGGGGAACAGAGCTTACAGCAGATTCCGCATTCAAAGGCAGTCTACAATGAGGCAAACAAGAGAAATTGATGTTCATTTTAAGAGGGCAGTAGCATGCAAATTTTTTTTTTCAACACAGAAGAGATTCCAGAAACAAACAAAGCAACATCATGGAATCAAGTAGCAAATGAATTTAACATGGGCAAGGGTAGTGTGATCAAATGATCAAGGAGAGTTCGGTTTTCATCATACAAAGTGCAATCACGCAGAGAGAATCATTTAAATCAAGGCACCAAGCAACAAGACCAATTACACAATTAGCTCAAATCCAGGCAACAATAAATGAAGCAAGTGTTCAAATTAAGAAGCAAATCAGCAGAATCATAAGCGATATACCTTAACAGCTGCCAGATTTAGGTTGGCCGTTAACTCCCAGCTTAAATTCTATTGGTCCATCCATGCCAGCTCACCCATTTCCCCACACGTGAGCAGCAAGTGTCACCTGCAAAGAAAGAGAAAGAGGTGAATTCAGGCACAAACAGACAAATACTAGGAACTTTCACTCACACCTTCATCACCTGCCAACTTACATTGCACGCACACTCACATGCTATCAAATTGCAGCTGCAGAAACAAACAAAAAATAGAAAATTAGCGAGCAAGTAAAGTAAAAAATAAATAGGATAGACCTAGGAATAAAAAGGGGACAGTTTTGGAGAGCAAAAAAAAGGGGGAGGAGGTTCTAGAGTTTTTGGAGGGGAGCGAGGTTTGAGGGTTTTACAGGAGGATAGTTTGGAGAGAAAAGAAGAGGCAACTTTCAAGAGAAAACTCTAGGGTTCTTAAATCGATCTTTTTTTTTACAGTAAAATATATGCAAAAAGTACAGAAAAAGCTAAAAAAAAATAGGAAAAAAACAGAGGGTTTTCGAAGGGTTTTAGAGGGGGATAGTTTTGGGGAAAAAGGGAGGAGGCGGTGAACAGAAAAATCTCTCTAGGGTTCTTAGTTTTTGATTTTTTTTTGCAGCAACACAAAAAATACAAAAATAAAAAAAAGAGAGGGAAAGCATAAGATTTTAGAATGGATATTGAAGAGGAAAGAGGTTAGGTTTCAGAGGTTTAGATTTGGGATCTGGAGGTTCGTTTGGTGGAATTAAATTAAGTGTTCAAGGAAGAAGGTGAAGTAGTTTAGTTCAAGGGGTTTCGCCACCGGGATTTTGGGGTATAGGTTTCGGTTGAAGCTAGAGGTGGAAGTTTGGAGTTGGGTGTTTCGTATTTCAGTTTCATTCGGTGGTTAGATACAGAAAAGGGAGAGGAACGACATACCTTAAATTTCAGGGGCATCCGACGGTGTGTTTCACCGGATCGGAAGTGGGAAGTAGGTTCGGTATAGGCTAGATTCAAAGGGTTAGGGGGTGTTTCGGAGAGAACCAAGGCTGGACCGGAAGTGGGAAGTAGGTTCAGTATAGGCTAGATTCAAAGGGTTAGGGGTTGTTTCGGAGAGAACCAAGGCCGGATCTGAGACGGCGACGGCGAGGAGCCGCTTTTTGCAAATTCTCGGTCACGTCGGAGCTCCGACGAGACTCCGACACGGTGGCCTGTGGCGGTCCAAGTTAGGATGGCGATTCCCGATCACCATGAGTGGTGGCTAGGGTTGCAAGGCTTTGAAGAAGAAGAGAAAGGTTCAATTATATAGTGTTCCGTACAGGCCAACCCAAACCAGATCTGAACCAACTTCAAAACTGACCCGCTGAAGCCCATTGGTACAATTTTTAATTTGGGCTTTTATTAATTTCAGAATTGGGTTTTTATTCATTCACTTGGACTTTATTATGTATATGTATTTAGGCTTGGTTGGGCTTAGTTAGTTTAAGGCATAGTTTCATCAATTTAGTATTAGCCTTAATTTCAATAAATCATGAAATTCAAAAATTAAAAAAAGAAAGAAAAGTTAGGATTAGTCCAAGCATGTGCATTTATTCATGTTCACTTTTCCATTAAATGTTGTTAATATTATGTTCATGAGAGAAAAATAAATTGATTCTGATGATGGAATAATCGGCCGGAATGTAGACGGTGTTTGTCTGTTTCAACCGAGTTTCCTAGGCTTGAAAAATCTAAATGGGGGTCTTACCAATCAAGTGGAAGGTGCCCAAATAGTGTTTCTCGTATAATCACACGGTAAACACTTTTTTAAAACCGGATCACATGCATCATATGCATCCATAAGTCAGACAAGGATTTAATCCAAGGTAATTAAGTAAAGAGAAGGTGATCAGTAATTAGTTTAATTCAGAGTAACTAAGCTAAAAAGCAAAAATGGTAGTAAGTAGTTAGTTTAATTCAGAGCAATCGAGCTAAGAAGGAAAAAGTAATCAGTAGATTAGTTTAATTCAAAGTAATTAAGTTAAAGAAGTAAAAGAGAAAGTAATCAGTAGAATGGAGTGAAAGTAAAAGAAGTAATCAGTAGAATGGAGTGAAAGTAAAAGAAGTAATCAGTAGAATTGAGCAAAAGTAAAAGAACTAATTAGTAGAATGGAGTAAAAGTAAAAGAAGTAATTAGTAGAATGGAGTAAAAGTAAAAGAAGTAGTCAGTAAAATGGAGTAAAAGTAAGAGGAAGTAATCAGTAAAATGAAGTAAAAGTAAAAGAAATAATCAGTAAAATGGAGTAAAAGTAAAATAAGTAATCAATAGAATGGAGTAAAAGTAAAAAAAAGTAATCAGCAGAATGGAGTAAGAGTAAAAGAAATAATCAGTAGAATGGAGTAAAAGTAAAAGAAGAAATCAGAAGAATGGGGTGAAAGTACAAGAAGTAAGTAGTAACTTGGTAATTAAGAGTAAAAGTAAAAGGGGTAATCGGTAAATTGGTAACTAAAAGTGAAAGTAAGAAAGTAATCAGTAAATTGATAATTAAGAGAGGAAGTAAAAGAAGTAATCAGTCAATCAGTAATTAAGAGTAAAAGTAAAAATTAATCAGTAAATTGATAATTAAGAGAGAAAGTAAAAGAAGTAATTAGAAAAATGGCAAGAGTAAAAGAAGTAATCAGTAAATGGGTAATTAAGAATCAAGGTAAAAGAAGAAATTAGTAGAATGGAGTAAAAGTAAAAGAAGGAAGCAGTAAATTGGTAATTAAGAGTAAAAGTAAAGGAAGTAGTCAGTAAATCAGTAATTAAGGTCAAAAGATGGTATTTAGTAATTAAGTTAAAAAGAGTAAAATGGTAAAAAAGTAAAGAGTAATCGGTAAATAGTAAAATGGTAAAAAGTAATCAGTAAAGAGTAAAATGGTAAGAAGTTAAGAGTAATAAGTAAATAGTAAAATGGTAAAGTAATTAGTAAAGTGAAAATGATAATCAGTAAAGAAAAAAAAGTAAAAGAAATAGTATTCAGTAAAAGAGAAAAGAAAAGGGTAATCAGTAAAAACAGAGTAAGAAAAGGGTAATCAGTAAAAAAAAAGTAGAAATGGTAATCAATAAAAAGAGTAAGAAAAGGTAGTTAGTAAAAGAAGAAGGTAGAAAAAGGTAATCAGTAAAGAGTAAAATAGTAATCAGTAAAAAGTGAGAAGGTAATCAGTAAAGAGTAAAATAGTAATCAATAAAACGTAATCAGTAAGAGTAAAATCGTAATCAGTAAGAGCAAAATGGTAATTAGTAAGAGTAAAATAGTAATAAGTAAAGAGTAAAAGGTGATCAGTAATTCAAAGAGTAAAATGGTAGTCAGTATAACAAAAAAGAAGAGTAAAAAGTGGTAATCAATAAAAGAGAGTAAGAAAAGAGTAATTAGTAAAAAGAATAAGAAAAGAGTAAAAATGATAAAAGTAGGAAAAGTAAAAAATGGTAATCAGTGAGAAGAGGATAATTAGTAAAAAATGGTAGTTAATAAAAAGGAGAGAAGAGTATGTTAGTTAGTAATTTAGTTAGTATAAAAGAGTCAAATGGCATGAATATACTTAAAGATGGAAAACAACCAAATATGGAAACCCATAGTTAGGTCTAAACTAGTCAGTGCCGTCTTTTGACGGGCGTCGTGAGGGTGCTAATCCTTCCCTACGCGTACCCGACTCCCGAACCTCAGACTCTGGTTAGAAGACCGTTTTATTAGGTTTAGTGTTACCTTCGCCAAGCTTAGGTTAACATTAGACTTAATAATCAGATAGGTGGCTAATCACACCTAGGTTAAAAAAAGTAATCAGTAAAGAGTAAAATAGTAATCAGTAAAAAGTGAGAAGGTAATTAGTAAAGAGTAAAATAGTAATCAATAAAACGTAATCAGTAAGAGTAAAATCGTAATCAGTAAGAGCAAAATGGTAATTAGTAAGAGTAAAATAGTAATCAGTAAAGAGTAAAAGGTGATCAGTAATTCAAAGAGTAAAATGGTAGTCAGTATAACAAAAAAGAAGAGTAAAAAGTGGTAATCAATAAAAGAGAGTAAGAAAAGAGTAATTAGTAAAAAGAATAAGAAAAGAGTAAAAATGATAAAAGTAGGAAAAGTAAAAAAAGGTAATCAGTGAGAAGAGGATAATTAGTAAAAAATGGTAGTTAATAAAAATGAGAGAAGAGTATGTTAGTTAGTAATTTAGTTAGTATAAAAGAGTCAAATGGCATGAATATACTTAAAGATAGAAAACAACCAAATATGGAAACCCACAGTTAGGTCTAAACTAGTCAGTGCCGTCTTTTGACGGGCGTCGTGGGGGTGCTAATCCTTCCCTACGCGTACCCGACTCTCGAACCTCAGACTCTGGTTAGAAGACCGTTTATTAGGTTTAGTGTTACCTTTGCCAAGCTTAGGTTAACATTAGACTTAATAATCAGATAGGTGGCTAATCACACCTAGGTTAAAAAAAAGATTAGTGGCGACTCATCGTAGTTTTTAAGTCGTTCAGCGGCAGGGTTCGGACCCCCCAGACCCGGACGTTGCGACAGTGGGGTTTCTGCTAGTCAACATGGGCCTCGAGTTAGTCACCTGTTCTTTGCTGATGATAGTTTGCTCTTCGGAAAGGCAAATATTACTGAAAGCAGGTAGGTGAAAGATTACTTGAACATTTATGAAAAATGCTCGGGTCAGAAGATCAATTTTGAAAAATCAGTGGTCTTATTTAGTAGCAATACGATGCAAGCTGATCGTGATGATGTGAAAAGAATTTTTGAAGTAGGGGAGCATAGTATTATTGAAAAATATTTGGGGTTGGCCACTTTTGTTGGTTGAAATAAGAAGAGCACTTTTAATTGGATAAAGGAGAGAATTGGAAAGAAAATTGGTAGTTGGAATACTAGATGGCTTTCGCAGGGTGGGAGAGAGGTGATGATTAAATTAGTTTTGCAGGCTATTCCCACATATGCTATGGATGTCTTTGCATTTCCTCAAAACTTATGCAAGGAGATTGATAGTATGTTGAGTCGGTTTTGGTGGAAGCAGGATCTGGATAAGAGACCAATGTATTGGATTGATTGGGAGAGACTTTGTAAAGCTAAAGATTTTGGTGGGTTAGGGTTTCGTGACATGGAGTCCTTTAATCTTGCACTTCTTGCAAAGCAAGGCTGGCGTTTGCTTCACAATCCGAATACCTTAATTGCAAAAATTCTTAAAGCTTGATATTATCCACTTACTGATTTTATGGAAGCTAAAATGGGATGGAGACCTTCTTTTACTTGGCGTAGTATCACTAAGGGTAGGGATTTGTTGCGATATGGGCTTCGCTGGAGAATTGGTGATGGACGTCGAGTGCGAGCACTGCATGATCGATGGGTTCCGAGTAGGGCTGCAAATGAACATGATGTTCGATGAACGGCTCGTGAACAAGCTCGGTTAAAGCTGGTTTATGTTCGTTTATTTGGAAAATAAACCAGTCCGAACAAAATTTTAGTGTTCGTTTAATAAACGAACCGAGCTTGAACAATGAGTGTTCAGTTCGTTTATGTTCGCGAACATGTTCAATAAATGTTCATTTATTAGCTCGTTTATTGTTCGTTTACATACTCGTTTAAAATTCGTTTATGATTCATTAAGATTAAAAAATATATTATTATATCCATTTAAAATCATTTATGTGTTTGTTTGTTTAGTTATGGCTTGTTTATTGTTTAGCTAAGTTGTTCAGAACAACTTTTATTTTACTGATAAATTAATATATGTTCGTGAACGTGTTCAATTAGTGTTCATGAACCCGTTTGTTCATTGTTCACGAACAAGAACATTTAACCGAGCCGAACATAAACGAACATGAATATTGCATTTTATAAGCGAGCCGAGCTCGAACGAGCCTCATAAAATTTAAACGAACACGAACAGAGCTTAAACAAGGCAAAATGTTCGCGAACATGACTGAGTTCATGTTCAAGCTCGTTCGAGCCCGGCTCGTTTGCAGCCCTAGTTCCGAGGATTCCAGGTTTTATTCCACATACAGGTCAGGGACGGATTGATGAGGATTTTCCTGTATCGGATCTAATGAATGAAGCGGGTGATGGTTGGAATTATGAGGCTGTAACAAGTCTCTTTGCTAGTGACGAAGCAGAGGCTATACTTCATATTCCGCTTAGCTCGAGGCTGCAAAATGATCTCTTGGTATGGCATTTCGATAACAAAGGAATGTACACCACGATGAGTGGTTATCGGGTCCTTAGAAATCTGCTCCAGGATGCTGACAACGTGAATTTGGAGGACATGGAATCTAATAAAGTAGCCTTGAGACAGGTTTGGAGTGCTGTTGTACCGCCTAAGGTCAAGGTTTTCTCGTGGAGGATTTTTCATGAGTCTCTTCCAGTTAT
The DNA here is from genome assembly GCA_001974805.1 of Corchorus capsularis. Lineage (NCBI taxonomy): Eukaryota > Viridiplantae > Streptophyta > Magnoliopsida > Malvales > Malvaceae > Corchorus > Corchorus capsularis. The sequence continues at coordinate 7,583 of AWWV01011725.1, read as the reverse complement.
GGAGAATCTTGTGAGGAGGGGTTTGGACGTGGATAAGCTTTATCCCTTGTGCAAACAGGAACCTGAAACATGTTTACATGCCACCAAGTATTGTCTTTATGCTGTGGAAATATGGTCCCATATATGGAATTTCTACCTGCATGATGATTCTTTTCCTCCTGAAGATGATCCGGATGTAGAGAAAGAGCATTTGGATGACAATCCCAACTGGTATAACATTGTTCTCATTGTAGCTTGGGCTATTTGAGGGGCTCGAAATAAGGCTGTCTTCGAAGACCAGGTTTTTCAACCCTTTGATATTGCATTTTTTGCTTACTCTTATGCTAAAGAATTCTTAAGATGCCAATCTGTCATGGTTACTCCCTTCCTTCCTGTTATTTGTAAGTGGCAGCCTTCTATAGCTGATATGATCAAGATCATTTTCGATGGAGGTTTGGATTCCTTGGGAGGTGTTGGTAGTTACGGGATTATAGCTCGGAACTCCAATGGATAGGCGCTCGGTGCTTGTGCGGGTAAGATATCTCATGTTGGGAATGCTTTTGCAGCTGAGGGTTTTGCAGTGGTGAGAGCTTTAAGCTAGGCACAAGACATGGGTTTTAGGAGGATTGTTGTTGAAGGTGATGCCTCAAGCATCATTCGAAAGATCAACTCTTCAACCTGTGATCTTTCACCTATTGGAGCTTACATTGCGGAGGCAAAGGCAAGGCGATTATCATTTCTTTCTTGTTCCTTTCAATATGTTCCACGTTGTTGCAACTCAGTTGCCCATGAGCTTGCTCAATATGGTTTGTCATTAAGTGATGAAATTATATTGGTAGAGGACATGCCGTCATGGTTACATGGTCTTTTACAAACTGATTGTACTCTTACCTTATCTTAATGAATTGAACTGCTTTTATCTAAAAAAAAGAAGGAATACTGGTTTTTTTTTGCCAATAGGAATATTGGTTTCGTACGTAGTTTAAATCATGGCTAATTTTGTCCAAGTTGAAATCTTCTCGCTCAAAACGATTTCTAGACAGCTTTTTCTTTTTTTTTGCATAAAAGGATTTCTTTCGGCTGCTATGATCAACTTCATTAACAATCAAAGTATCTGTACTAAAACCAATGATGGTGAATGGAATCAACGCACTGTAAACGTATTTAGATCATATCATGCATGGCAAAAAATTTGAAAGTATAATAAACACTTAATATATATCTGCAAATTTATGGAACGTATAGTAAAATTGTGCGTTTACCGGCATTAGATTTATTGGAATACTAGATGCTGCAAAACATTTTGATTAAAATATACTCCCTCCTATTCAAAATAAGTGCAACACTAGGAATATTACACAAACTAAGACAATGATTAATTGGTTTTAAATTTAGTAAAAAATCACTTAAAATGACATTCTGACCCTTCAAAAAAATTTTATAAACAATTAGATAAAATTCTTCTCTCCCTTCCCAACTTTTCAAGATAATTAAAGATTCAACTACATACTTAACCAATACAAGTAGGGATATATATGGAAAAAAATTACAAATTACATTGGTTTTATAAATGTTGCACTTAATATGAATGACTGCAAATCTTGAAATGTTGCACTTATTTTGAATAGGACTAGATGCCACAGCTGGTAGCTTGATCAAAGATGAAAATGGAAGTTGATCGTACTGTGGAGGTACCAGGTACGGGATTTAATTAATTAGATAAACCTTCGATACAACTCTTGCCGCTTCTTCAAGATGAAAGGATATAGGGGAGGGTGCCTTACGACCTTATTTTTCATACGTATATACGTTCTTATATATGTAGCAAAAACAGTATAAGCACTTATTCGCTTTATGTTTAAGTGAAAGATCTTACTCAGTATTAATCAGTAGGCAATAATAGGCAAATAGCCAAATTTGAAATATCTTAATATCAATTTAGTGCTTAATGTAAGAAAAAGAAAATGAGCACCGCCACTCCTCTCCACTCTATTTTCCCCCTTTCTGATCGTTGGAAAATACCCATCAAATTCTAGTTTTCTTCTTCGAAATTAAATTCCTTTCCTTGTTAATCCTTTCTGTTAATTCCCTTCTCTTGTTACATCTTTTTGGCCCCCTCTTTTCGTTTTCCTTCTTGGATTTGGATCTGCAGAAACCATTAGAAGAGGTTTGTCTTCATCGCAAGTTGTATTATGTCGATATGGTGGTGAAAGGAAGCTTTGGCGACAAGGGTCAGGCGAGTGTTTTGGTGGATTGGCGATCAAAACTTTTTTCTGTTTTCATTGCCAACCTGAGTTTTAGAGTATCTAGACATGCTTTGTGGGATGCTTTTTTAGATTACGGTAGAGTAGCAGATGTTTCCATTCAACGACGAAATCGACAAAAGGGGCCTACTACATACGCTTTTGTCAGATTTTGGAATAAGAAAGATGCTTATTTGGGACTTGTTAAAGCGGACCAGAGATATCTGGAAGGGAGAAGAATCAGAACCTATAAAGCTAGAGATACAAGAAAACAAAAATGGGTTCGAAGAAGCAAGGATCATGGTGAGATTGTGTGCGTTGAGTCCTAACTTGATGGAAGAAGCTATAGAGATGTGGTGAACTCAGTTAAGGCAGCTGATAATCCTCCTCCGAGGTATGTCAGAGACAGGTTTCATTCATGTTTTGAGATCAGTAGATCAGAAAGTAAGCATGTCAGATCAGGCTCCCATTCTGTTTCTAAGGATGTTGATAGTTTAGTAGATCCCAACAGTCCCATTGTGTATGCAGATAAGGAAGAAGCTTATCCAGAGTTACCAGAACAAGGTCATGAGTCTAGTGAGGAGATGGAACTGGATGTGTTTATTCCTGAAAACCATCGGAGTTGGTTGGAAAGAAGTTTTGTTGTCCTTTTTAGATCAGTTAATGAAGTTGAAGAAGTGATTTCTTTTATCAAGGCTGGTGACTTTAAAGTGGAGATTAGAGAGCTTAGTAATGTTATGCTTTTGATTAGTGTGGAAGAAGAAGATTTTATCGATGATTGCATGAAAATGGTGACAGACAAGTGCTTCAATTCAGTTGTTGGTGTTTTCCCTTGGGATTCCACTGGTTTTCAAAGACAGGTTATGGTTTGGGTTCAGCTTGATGATGTGCCACTGGAACTATGGCATGGTAATTTTTTTTCGGTTCTTGGTGATAAGTGAGGTAAATTCTTGCAGTTGGATGATTTCACTAGGAATAAAAACTCCCTTAAGACTGCAAGGATACAGATCTTTGCTCCTAATTTGTCAATTCTCCCCAACTTGGCAGTTGGATACTCGTCTGGTATCAAATTTAGAATCCGGGTTACAGTGGAGAGCGAGGCCGTGGTGGAGCCGTTGCGACAGAGGTCTTGGCCGGAGACAAATTTTGAATTATCAGGAGGATTTTTAGGTGCAAATTCTGTGGAAACTGATAGGGTGGAGAATAATTTGAATTCAATTGATTGTGATCTTCCTAATGGAGTTATGGGTGGTTATGGTGCAAAATCTTTGGAAAGTATTATTGTAGAAGATAATTTGAATTCAAATTTCATTGATCTTCCTAATGGAGTTTTAGTTAGTAATGATGCAAAATCTTTGGAAACTGATTTGGTGGAGGATTTTGTGCCTGACTCTTTGGAAGAAAATCTTGTTTCTAATTCTGCTCTTCATGCAAGCCCTTTTGATTCAGATAATCAAAAAACAAAGGTCAGTGAGAGGAAGAGTAGAGTTTTGGAGGATATTGAAGAGGATCTTGAGGAGGATTGGTTTAGTAATCTGTTGGAGAAAAATAAGAAACGTAGTAAGAAGTTGAGTAAGAAACTTAAGTTACAAAGAACTAAGTCACAGAAATCTAAGCAGCAAATAGTGGAAGTTGTCGATGATTCTCTTTCAGATGGTGACGTTCGAAATAGAAATCGTATTTTGATAGAGGAAGCTCAAGCAACTTTGGATGTTGGGAAAAAGCTGGGCATCTCTTTTGTTTGCGATGATAGGGTGATCTTAGAAAAATTTAAGGCTATGGAGGAAGAGAATTAGTGTCTTTGATTCTTTAATCGTTATCATTGATGAGTTTTTTCTTGGTAATTTTATGGAGTTGTCTGCTGCGAGTAGAGCATCTTTGCTGGAATGGCCTTTTTCCTTATGTTGGATTCAGGTGAAGAGTTGATCTTTCAACTTTGTTTCTATTGTCTGTGCAGTTTAGGTGTGGATGTGTGAGACTTGTGTCGTGGTTTGGATTAGCTTTTTCTGATGGTTTGGCTTTTGTTGTTATTTGTTTTGTTGTTTCTTAGTTTTTTTGCCTGCGGGTTGGTCCTTCTTGCTTGGTCTTTGTTCGTGTTGTAGTGATTATTAATCACTATTCGATTATCAATAAAATCTGTCTTTAAAAAAAAATTTAGTACTTAATGTAAAATATATTTATTTTTTACTTACTAATTAAGACTAGATCACTCGACGAAAATAAATCATATTCCAGACATTTATATGAAGAGTTCCTTAAAGAGAACAGAGAATCATATACTTGTGTAGTTGTATAAAATACTATAAAATCAGAACATATTTTGAAAAGAAAATACAAAAACCAAAAACATACATATATATTTCTTACAAAACGAAACACATACAATGACCAAAGACAGCTTCGACAGAAATCAGTTTCTTCCAATCTTCAACCCATTCATGGGAAGTAAAAATCTGAAGAGTTTTCAAGACAGCTAAGCACATCTTTTGAAGATGTGGTACACGATAAACCTTCCCAACTTTGAGTAGCGACAAGTATCAATGCAATCTTCAATGAAGAGAAACCATAATCGTCGCCAATATGGGTTTATGTAAAGGACAACGACAATTATCAACAAGACAGCTACATAAACAACGAAAAAGCTCACATAGAAAACGTACATGTCCAGCAAACTGCCATCTCCATCTTCATTTGATGCAGTTGACACCGGTGATGGCGGATCAGTAGGGCAACTGTTATTCAATGGAGGTCCACAAAGAAGAGGATTTCCCTCGTAACTGCTTTCACCAAAGGTCCCGAACTGAGCTTTCCTTTCTGGAGTAGTCCCTGATAAGTTGTTGTGTGCCACACTGAAAACTTCCAGAAAGTTCAACTCCACTAGTTTCTTGGGAATTTCACCAGCCAAGTTGTTGTAAGAAAGGTCCATGCTTTCAATCTGTTTAAGATTTGAAAACGATGATGGTATAACTCCAGTCAAGTTGTTGTGAGACAAGTTCAGTGAGTGAATTTCGCTCAGGTTCCCCAATTCACTTGGGATTTCGCCAACTAAGCCGTTGCAGGATAGGTCAATCCCAGACATGTGCTGGAGATTATAGCCCATGTATGAGTAAGATGCACTCTTTGTTGAAAACTCCACCGATTGTTGTACGGCGGTCTCAAAATAAACACGTGATATTTTATACGCTTCATAATCGTTCAATTCTATCCCAATGTCTTTTGCTACTGCTTGCATGTTTAAAAGAAAGGTCGAACCGTCAACAACATTAGCCTTGTCATCCTCTGGTCTAAGAGTTAAATTACCCAAGCAAGAAGGTATACGACCAGAAAGCATATTTTGAGAAAGATCTATCATACTCAGCGATTGCAGCCTGCAGAACTGAACTGGGATTCCACCATCCAAGTGATTAGCTTTCAAGAGGAGAACACTCAAAGCAGAAAGTGTACCAATCCATTCTGGAATGTTGCCTGTGAGGTTGTTTCCTCTAAGATCTAAGGTTACTAAGGATGAGCTGTTATAAAATGCATATGTCAGTGGACCACTTAGTCTGTTTTCGCTCAAGTGGACATGTTTTATGAGAGGTGGATTAAAACAAGATGGTATAGAACCAGATAAGTTATTTTGAGAAAGGTCTAAAAACTGAAGGTTCTTCAAGTTACACAATTCCGTAGGAATTGTACCATCAAAATGATTGTTGGACAAATCCAATCTCCACAATGACAAACTCCATATCCAATTTGGAATCTTACCCCACAAACTATTGTTCCTTAGATCAATATCAGTTAATAGCTCACCCAAGTCATCACTCGAGATCTCAGGCAACTCTCCAAAAAAGTTATTCCCATCCAAATATAACTGTGACAATGTATTTGACTTAAATATTGTAGGAACCATCTTTCCGCTCAACTTGTTTTTGGATAGTATAAGAATCTTCAATGAGCTATTCATGGTTAACTCTTTTGGTACACCTCCAGATAACTGATTCCCCGATAGCTCTAGAATAACTAAACGACTCATACCACCAAAACAAGGAGGGATATCACCTTCCAAGGCATTTTGGGATAAGCCTAACCATTCTAAATTGGGAAAAGTTGAGCATATATTTGTTGGAATTGGACCTTCTAATTTATTCCCTGCTATCTGAAGTAAAGATAACTTAAGATTAGGAAATGGTGGTAAGGAGAGAGGACCTGTAAAAGAATTGCCAATCAAGATGAGTGATTCCAATTCTATGTTGTTTGCTATCAACCAAAAGGGGACAGGTTTGCTGAAATTATTCTTCGAGAGATCAATATATCTCAAGTCATATTGGTAAAAAAGGAACTTAGATAGTGCTTCATCAAAGATTGGTTGATCTGTTGTGCATCCGGACAAACTGATGTATTTCAGTTGGAGCTTTGGGGCTGAAGTATAAACGACAGATTCCATTGCCAACTTGTTGCCATCACACCAGAGGAGCTTGAGGGCAGTAAGGTTTGAAAATAATATGGATGACAATGGTACTTGAAAATGATTTTTTGAGAGGGCCAGGAATCTGAGTGATGTGAGATTTGTTAATGGAGCCAAATCTCCAGTGAATTGATTGTTTGAGATATCTAACATCTGAAGAGACGTTAAATTACTTAAACATGAAGGAAGGTTTCCCTCGATTGAATTTCTACTGATATCCAGCTCTTCAAGTTTCGGTAGATTACACCAACCTATAAAATTTAATTCACCAAAGATGTTTAGTATAGGAGTACTTAAATACATTCATAAACTAAGAAAGATAATGAAAGAATCACTACTTAATTATTACTAGCTAAAATGGTTAGAGCTAAGAAATTCATCGGCTTAATATACAAAATGTCCCTCGAACTATCACTTAAAGGGACAAAATGGCCCCTGAAGTACTTATTGGGACAATTAAACCCTTAGATTTTCAATTTTGGAACAATTTAGCACCTCATCGGGTTATATGAAATAAAACAAGTAAATGACGCAAAATTGATGGAAAAAATTACCCTCGAACTTTGACAAAAAAAATGATAAATTAACCCTCGAATTTTGACAAAAATGACAAAATGGTCCCTAAAGGGAGTTAAAATGTTCCAAAATTAGGAAGCAGATGGCTTAAGCCTTTGTTTGGTTCAAGGGGGTGTGGGGAGGGGTGGGGTGAGGAGGGGTAGGGAGGGGGAGGAGAGTGGAGGAGTTTTAAATATTTTATGTTTGGTTCAACGGAGGGGTAAGGAGGGGTAATGAGAGGTGTTCTCATGTTTTGTGTTTGGTTGAGAGGAGGGGTTAGGAGGAGTTTTTTGTATATTTTACCAATTTACCCTTATGTATAGGAAGTAAGTAATAATATAATTTTTTTATACATTTTA
>AWWV01011721.1:0-15475 GCA_001974805.1 Corchorus capsularis | reverse complement strand
CTTAAATCCGAAGTTGCAAGTTAACGGATTTTTAGTTCCTCTTTTTTCTATAGGTTATTCCTGACTTACCAACTTCTTCCCTCCGTGTTCATAAAAAAATTTGATTTTTAATAGGAAAAGTATTTTGGTTAGAATTAAAACCATGGCACTTTAAAATATTAGAAAAAAAATTAATACTTTTAATTTAATACCAAAATATTATGAGATTAGAGAAAATTATAACACTTATATGAATTAATATAAAAATATTATGAGATTAGAGTAAATCATAACACTCATGAATCAAAATAGTTTTGGATTTTTTATTATGGGGTTTGTAAAATGGGTTGTCCACATTCTTAAATAAAAAATCATATTTATTTATTTTTAAATTAATTCTTCAGGGTTCTTTTTTTACTTTTTTTATATGAAAATATTCATTGTTAATTATTTATCATCTTTTAATTTTACTTTATTATGCAAACAAAGTAAGCTTTTGAGAAATAAGAATAATCATCTAAGAAAAGAGGAAGAAAAAAATACATAAAAAAGATAAGAAACAAAAACGTAATGATTTTTTTGAGAAATATAATTATAACTACTACTACTACTACTAATATATAATTATTATTATAATAATAAGAAGTTTAACAATTTTATGTCATAATGTTTAACGTAATATAGCAAAAAAAAGATGTAATTATATTATATATCATAATAATTAAGATGTATAACGTAATATCTAAAAAAAGATATTTAACGTAAAACTAATTACTATTATTTTAGACTTTTTTAATATGGAAATAAAATCTGGTTGGATTACATATTAATCCTTAAAAATATAACTAAAATTTTAAAATTAAAAAGGGTATTTTAGATAATTCAGGTCAAGGTTTTTGAAGTTTAGACTTATATAATATATATATAGATATAGATATAGATAAAGATATATATATATATATATATATATATATATATATAATAGCAATCCCTCTCATCATTGCAAAAATTTCCTCAGTTGTGGTCCATCGTGCAGAGTATGATTTAAATCAAAAATTTGGCTATACGTACTTTGCCCAAAGTTTCCTTCCATTAACGGAAGTCTATGGTATATATTTACCATTGATGGTGATTTGATGCATTTCTTGCTTTAATTTTTCCTATAGATATATCCTTTCTAATCTACAGCTTGATTAGGGTAAATGGTGTTACTTTTCTTCGAAAATTGAAGCAATGGAACTCTTATTGAATTGGTCTATTTAGTTCTTCTTAGCCCTTGACTGCCAAATAAAATTGACGAAGACAATTTCTTTATGTTGCAACTAGCTGTAACTATATATACAGTTTTCCGTTAATTACTCACCAAATTGCCTTGATCTTCGTTTTCCTTGACAGCAAACCTATCCAACTTTTCCATAACTGCACATGTCTACTGAAATAGATTTTATAAATTATAATTATTTTGTTATTATTGCATTTCTTCTTTATAATTTTCTTCTTAGATTAAGAAAATTGCTTGAAAACTTTGGATTTAAATCTTTTCACCTCACTCAAACAAATCAATTAAATTTCTTTTATTGTGTGGATGCGAAATCTATCAAGAAATGCAGAGCATAAAATCCAGAAAATTATAATTTTCCACATAAATTATATACATTACCGGATATATAAGGCAGGGGCCGGCGGGCCGCCCCCTCCCCAAATCCTGCCAACTCCAAATACATGGGGATATTTTTATTTTGGCCCCTCCTAAAATTAAAACTTTTTTTTGTTTTTTTGAGAAACCTAAAATTAAACTTAGCCCCTATGAAATTTTCAACATTTCATTATTATTAGTTAACTAATAATGAGCCATGTTTTTATAGGTTAAATAAAAAAAAATTATGGTGAAATTTTAAATTTTAATATGTAAAACAAAAGTAACTTTCTAAAATCCAAATCCAATATTTAACAAGTTAAAAGAAAATCCGACATTTAATTCCCTTCCAACGAAGTGGAAGATTCATTGGAAGCATTGGGAAACATTATGTGTCTCGAAGTTGGATGGCGGTTTGAGGTTTTGGGATTTCGAATCTTTCAACCTTGCTTTACTTGCAAATCATGGGTGGCGTTTGATTCAATATCCTAACTCCTTGTGTGCCCGTTTACTTCGAGCAAAGTATCATCCTAAAGGAGATTTTTTGCAGGCCAACCTTGGCTCCATCCATCTTTTTTATGGAGAAGCTTGATTGTGGGTCGACGAGTAATTTTAGCGGGATCTCGGTATAGGGTGGGTTCAGGTGAGTTGGATGTTTGGAGGGATCAGTGGATTAATATAATCCACCTACCTTTAGACCTACGCCCCGAGTTGAATCTAACATGCCGGATATCTCAGTTTCTGCTCTAAAGGATTTTGATAACAGAACATGGAATTATGCTGTGATGGATTTATTTGTGGATGACGATGCTTGTCGAGTCTTAAGCCTTGTAGTACCTAGACAACAAGTGAAGGATCGTTTGATTTGGAATGCAACAAAGCTAGGAGAGTTTACTGTTAGTTCGACCTATCATGTGGCAATGACTGTGTTGGGGAGGCAAGAATTTTCTGCGGGTTCGAGACTACCTTTATGGAAATTAATTTGGTCTGCTCGTGTTATGCCGAAGATCCAACATTTTATTTGGCGCTTGGCTTGGGATATCTCGGACTTGTGTGATGTTTGTGGCGGGCAAGCAAGAGTCCTCTGTTCTCCATGTCTTTTTCAGGCCCCATTTAAGTTCTTTGGTGTGGGAGATTGTTTGCCTGTGGGTAATACCTGCTTTGGATCAATGGGATACTTCTGGGGATTTATGGCGGTATTTCTTTGAGAAGGCCGCTCGAGTTGGCCACTTGGATAGGATCTTTATCACCTTGTGGCTGATTTGGGGCAATCGAAACCGAGCTTTGTTCGACGTTGTGTGCTCAACGCCGGCAGCCCTAGGTCAATCGGTGTCTCTCTTGGTAGAGCAATTAGCTACTACTAGAGATAGGGGTACAGAGGTTTTGCCTTGTCAAGTGAAGCAGACAGTTTGGGTTCTGCCTAATCCAGGTGTCCTGAAGATAAATTCTGATGCATCAATCTGTTCAGAGAGGGGGGAAGCGGGTTTGGGTGTGGTGATTCGGGACCGTGGAGGTGGGATTATAGTAAGCGGGACGAGGAGACTTTCGTTTGTCTACGCTGAGGTTCATGCGATACTGTTTGGATTTGAATTAGGTCTTGAGTATGGCTTGTATGAGTGTATATTTGAGAGTGATTCTCTCTTGGCCGTAAGTGCGATTAATAAGCAAGTACCTGTGCTTTGGGAAGGGGGTAATATGATTGATGAAATTAGAGATTTGGTTTCTTTATATGATCTTTGTGTCTTTCAATTTGTCAATAGGGAAACCAATTATTTAGCACACAATCTGGCTATGATTGAGCTGGATATGGTGTCTGGTGCGGGACTGTTCCTCTCGGCGTTTTGTAATGTCTAATTTATGATTAATGAAAATATTTATTATTTGATAAAAAAATAATTCCCTTCCATGGTGAAATCCTCCTATAAATAGGATAAAAATTATCCTTTTACAAGAATTAAACATTATAAAACAGTCATAAACATAAGCATAAATTGTATCATGTTAAAGAGAAAAAAATTAAAGTAAGCCATTCAATCATGATTTACAAAACATCAAATTTGTTCTAGACTCCACTTGTAGAAACAAAAAAATATTCTATACATTTTGGCACCCTCTTGAAAAATTTCCTGACTCCGCTCCCCAGTTTTTTGGGAGTTGCTAAATACCGCCCCCTTTTGACATTTTTGCCCTTTGCTTCATTTTCTAACTTTTTAAATCCTTTAAAATCCTCTGAAAACTTCAAGCTAATCACCAACGTGGAATAGTCCGAGAACTCCGGAAATGAACAATAACGTGAAAAAATGCAAATTTGGGGGAGAGTTGGGGCTGATGACCCGTGCCGCCTCCTGAGGGCGCCCCACCACGTGTCATGCCGTCCTTAGGGGACGGCACGCCATGGGTGTGGCACTCTGTGAGGACAGCACGGCCATGGCTTGCCGTCCCCTGAGGACGCCATGCCCCGTGGTGGGGTCCCTAGAGGATGCCTCCGTGTCAGGTTCAATTTTTTTAAAAAATAATTTTTTATGTTAATTATTATTAGTTTGGGTCGATATTAGTATTATTATTTATTATTTATTGTTATTATTGAGCCAAAATATTTTTTTTTAGGTAATATTTGACAGAGACATATTTGTAATTATTATTGTATGTAATTTTTGTAAGTAATTTTTTATGTTAATTATTATTGTATGTAATTTTTTGTAAGTAATTTTTTTTGTAAGTAATATTTGCCATCCTCAGGGGACGGCACGGCCCGTGGTGGGGCGCCCTCAGGAGGCGGCACGGGTCATCAGCCCCAGCTCTCCCCCAAATTTGCATTTTTCCATGTTATCGTCCATTTCTGGAGTTCTCGGGTTATTCCACATTGATGATTAGCTTGAAGATTTCAGAGGATTTTAGAGGATTTGAAAGGTTAGAAAATGAAGCAAAGAGCAAAAGTGTCAAAAGGGGCCGGTAAGTAGCAAAAGGGGTGGTATTTAGCAATTCACTATTTTTATTTTAGCCAGAAGCTAGGAATCCGTTTTTGTTACACTTGTTATCTGCAAACATGAATTCTATTAATAGTAAACAAATTAAAGATGGTGCTTTCGCCAGCCTTAGATTTCATGGAATAATATTTTTGACATAAAATAGAGATTATTTTTTTTAATTCAGACACTTAAATAAGATAATTAATATAAAATTTTAAAATTAATAAAAATTATTAATTTGATATAAATACAAATTTAAATAAGAGTATCATTATTTTTTACAAACAATGCAACAATCTAATTTGAAAACTACAATATATATCTATATCTATATCTATATCTATATACTATATAAATCTAAATTTCAAAATCATTGATCTAAATTATCTAAACTAACCTTTTTAATTCTAAAAGTTTAGTATTTATTTAGAGGATAAATATGTATTTTTATTCATTTTACAAAAATGAATCTTTTTTACAAAAAAAAAAACAAACAAGCTAATGAATACGGGAAAAAAAAACCAATGAAATGATTGGAAGTAAGGATTTAATGGATAGAATACGTCCTCTGCTCAACAATCCAAATCCATCAATCCTCTTTAAAGTCCTTAACCTCAAACATATATAGTTTTGTACACGTGTATGTCAGTATACATAAGTTTTAATAATTTGTTTTCTACCAAATCAAAATAGATCCAGGTGAATAAGAATTTTTAGCTTTTTTTTTTTTAAAAAAAAAAAAGACAACGGAAGATTTATTATTAAAATCATATACTCCCTCCGTCCCCAATTAGATGTCTACTCTTGGTCAACAAAGCTAAACTCTGATCATTGTTTATAAAAAATATATAAAGCAAAATATTTTTTAAAAATAACACTTATAAACTTTGAATTATAAACTTTTTAGCAAATATTTTTTAAAATTAAATTTTACATATTTTTTTTATAAACAATGGTCAAAGTTTAGTGTTTGTTGACCAAGAGTGGACATCTAATTAGAGACTGAGGGAGTAATGAAATCGTAACTTTCATTATTTTGATAAAAATGTTATTGAAAATTACAAAAAATCGTCAAGGAACACCAAGAAGTTGAGATTAAAATACTGAAACTGAAAAAAAAAAGTGAATGAACACCAACAAGTTCAAATTCCAAAAGTGAAACTGGGAAGTCAAGAATTTGTGGCAAGTCTTAGTTTGTTATGTTTCCTTTTCATCGATATGTTATAGTAAAGCCTGATTGTTTAAATATTAAATCATGTTAACCACTTAAATAATCGTACAATGAGGCTTTCACAAATTCACTTCAGTGTTTCAATAATTGGCTTCACAAATTGATGTATCTTTGTAATAGGAATAAAGGAAATTGGCTTTTTTGCCTTTAACGAATTTTAATGAGAGAAATTTGGTATTCCCTCATTTCCTTCTTATAGAATTTTAATCGTTGCTCAGGAAATCATAGTATATATAGATATATATTTGTTGCACAAGTTTTAACTTTTCTTCTCTTCTCCTTTTTCCATTGTGCGTATTTGTGGAAAACCGTATTATCTGCAATTTTGAAAACATATAGACAATATTGTTACTGGGATACCATACTAGCCTACAACAATCAACAATACTTTAGGTTGTTGAATTTGCAATTTCTTTTCTTTGATCTGTTTTCTTCTCTACTGTGGGTTTCCAATTAATTTTGACTATAAAAGCAACCATCCATTTCTTGAAAGATTGTATAAACCAAGTTTGAATATTATTCCATTGTTATAAATTCTTTGTATAATAGAATGCCTTGACATTGATTATAACTTTTTTCATGTTAAATAGTATGATAAACTCCCTGGAATTGTTTTATAATATATAAGCATTTTGGATGAGCTAAGCTAATTAAGTTACTTCCCTCCTCAACCAAGTATTCATTGGTGGGTGGGTAGCTATGGGTAGCAATTTTGTCATGTTTCCTTTATCTATTGCAAGTATCTTATAATCAAATTCAAACATCAATATGATGTTTTTGTATTGTTTCAAATTGGAGAAACAATAATAATAAGAACATGGCTAACCCTATTTAGTATTAGTATGAGAAAGAGAATAGTGTTTGAATGCCTCACAATTTTGTATTTGTTAACTAACAATGTGACAACCAATATTCACCGTGTATAACTTTTTTCTTTGTTCATGTAAGATTGTTAATTATAGTGCATTTACAAGTTTTTAATTTTCATTTAGTGTAAGCTTAAATCACATCAATCCTTCATCAATTAATTAATACACAACAAATTGGTAGATTAAAAATGACAAATCAAGTTCATCTTTGGTTTAAATTGTAAAAGATATGTATATGTAGCATATTAAATTTAATTTCTCGACCGTAAAAAAATTAAGGACATATGAGTAGTAATTAGGAAATTTTTATTTATCAATCCAATTTGTATATAAACTTTTATAGTTCCTCACGTTGCATTAAGTTAAGTTACAATTTTATACAAATATATAATTTATAGGTAAAAGTATGTCTGATTGAATTGTGAGAAAAAAAATATTAAAAAGTTTAAGTTTATGTACTTTATTTAGTATTATATTATATATTAAAAGTTCAATCCAATATAATTTTCCTTTGAAATATATCAATATATAGATCATTACTTTTATTTTGCTTCAATAGCTTCAATCACATTAATCTTTAGGTAATATACACAATAGCATATAAATTCAATTTCTCGATCGCAAAAAACGAAGGAACTATAAATTAGTGATTAGGAAAACATTATTTCTCAAACCAATTTGTATACAAATTTTACAAATTTGATTTACAGATAAGAGTGTTTGGTTGAGTTGTAAGATTTGTTTCGAGGAAGATTAAAATGGTGAATACTAAAATTAGATACTATATATAGTGTGACATTTTAATAGTAGTAATTACCTAAAAAAATAAAACGGTAATAATAAAAATAAAACAGATTGAAAATTCAAAGAAAATTAGCTAGAAGGCTGGAGAAGAGGGAAAGAGAGCAGAATAAAAAGGATAGAAAGCTACCTAAAAGTTTTGTTTCGATCGAGTTTTTTTCTTTTTGGTAAATTGTTTTATTTTAACAAGTTTAAGATTTATGATATAGATATATAATTAAGAAATTATAAAGTATAATAGAATAAAAGGTTTGGAACTAGCACTGATATCTAGAACAAAATTTTGTTCTCTTGAAGTTAATAATTTTGGTTTAGAGATGTTGGGTTAATCACAAAAATTGCAAAATTACAAATTTGAAGATGAAGAAGGATGGGATTATTTGCTTTGAAAGAGTTATCCGTTTGGAATTTGAAGAAATTAGTAAAACAAACAGAGTTGGGCTGGGAGAAGAAAATAATCATATACAAAAAATAATTAAGAGGTAAAATATATAAAAAAATTTTTACTTAACTTAATATAGTCATAGATGGGCCCAAACATCTAAATGAGAAATCAAACTCAAACTAGAAACTATCATACATAAATCATCTACCTACAAAATACACAATAAACATCACAAATTTCAATACATTTATATTTTTTAAGAAAAATTACACTTTCTGTTATAAAGCAATAGATCATACATTTCATTGTTTTAATTTTGCTTTATTAGCTTAAAATTAAATCACATTAATATTTTATTAATATACATAAAATTTGTAGTGTAATGATTAAGAAATTAAATTCAGTTTTGCTTTAACCTGTCAAAGATACGCATATATATAGCACATAAATTCAATTTCTCTATGGCCAAAGATGTACATATGAATTAGTAATTATGAAAACGTTAATTCTCAAACCAATTTGTACACATACTTTTATACTTCTTCATGTTGTATTAGGTTTAGTAACAATTTTATCAAATTTTGATTTACAAGTAATTAACTGTGTGTGTTTGATTAGTTGTGAGATTTATTTTGGGGGATTGAAATTGTGAAATTAGTATTATAGTGTGGAATTAGAATGACAATACTAAAAATAAAACATATTGAAATCTTTGTGACAGCACAGGGTTCAATAGAAAAAACATACTACTCCTACTCCATATACAATACATCTATAATAAAGTTGAAGTTAAATGGAAAGAATAAACTGATAAACTTAAAAGCAAGGTTTTTGTAACCGAACCGAGATTTGAACCATCCAAGCCTCCGGTCAGCGATCCAACCGGTTGGACCGATCAGTTGGTTCAATTACATTTTTTTTGTGTCTTTTTATTATTTTATGGTATAAATATTAAATATATTAAACTTATATCAACAAATCATGTTTGGTATAGAGGTAAAAGACTGCAAATAAGGTTTTTTAATACAGTGAGAGGTTATAAGTTCAAATCCTACCATCTTCAAATATTTTTTAAACAAGTTTCAACTTTCAACCATAAAAAATCGCTTCAATCCGGTTCAAATTCGACTCAACCGCCCGGTCCAACCGGTTTTATCCGGTTGGATAACAATGCTTAAAAGGCTTTATTTTAAAAAAATTAAATTAAAAAGCTTTAAAAGTGAACGTTGAAGTTATAATCTTAATTTTTGTGCAACCTCTCTATAGTTTTATAATATAATAACCTTATAATTAGAAGTAAAAATTGGTAACCAATGTATAAGGTTACAAAATTTAATTAGAAGTAAAAATTGGTAACCAATGTATAAGGTTACAAAATTAGATAATAGCATCTCAAACTTTTTTATAACCATTGCAGTTTTTTTAGTAACTTTAAATAATAAAATTACTAAAACTTATTTGATGAAAAGTTACAAAACTTATGAAATATTTAAAAGTTTTAGATTTTAGAATAAATGTTACGATACTAAACTTAAACTCTATTTGGTAGATATCTGTAGTGGGAGTGAAATTGGTGAGAATAGTTAATGTATCTTGTAGAGCAAGAAATTTCGGCCAATCAGAAATTTCCTACAAATTTCTTTTGAGAATTTATCCTTAAATTTATTGGATATTTTCTTAGGAAAAATGGTAGATAAATATGACACATGGTCTAACCAATTAAATTTCAATGTTTAATGGTTTGACCAATCAAAATTAAGTTGTGAGTCATCACCTTTTATCTCTAATTAAATTGAGATAATTGGTAAATAAATTGCATCATCTGGCCAATCAAATCTCAAGGTTTCAAGCATTAACCAATCAAAATTCATTGTTGTATCATCTTATTTATCTCTAATTAAAATTAATTATTTAGAGATAAATAACAAGGAGAAATTAAGTTATCTTGAAACTCTCCATCCCCCACTATAAATACCAAGCTCCCAAGTCATTTTCAACACACAATTCAGAAAGCAGAAAAGCTCTGAAGTATTTCAGATGTTCTTATTCTGATCTTCACCAAAGCTTAAGAAGATTGAAAGAAGATCCACGTATGTGGAAAATTCTTCTTTCAAAGAAGATTTAATTATTGAAGAACTACTGAAGACCCTGTTATTGGGGAATTATTGAAAGAAGATCCACGTATGTGGAGAATTCTTCTTTCAAAGAAGATCCAAGGAAGATTATCAAAGATTTACAGAAGCTCGCTTTCAAGAAATTATTATTTTGATCTTCATCAACATATTTGAAGAAGATATTTGTGTTCGTTCAAGATCAAGTCGCCAAGACCCTTGATTCAAATTATCATCAATTCGAGATCAAGTCATCAAGACCCTCGAATCAAATCAAACTCCCTTATCGATTCAAGACCAAGTCATTCGACCCTTGAATCAAATCAAATTAAATCAAGTTCTCAGATTATCATCAAGTTCAAGATTAAGTCATTCGACCCTTGAAGCAAATCTTGAAGCATAATTTTGCAAAGGAGAAGAATCAGAGGACAATTTCTTATTATTAGAATTTCCAAAGATTGTACCTGCATCAATTTGATCAATCAATAAAATTTTTATTTGTCTCCAATCTTTCTTGTCTTAATTTTAGACTTTGAAATTTTGTGTGTTACAAATTTTGGCACACCCAGTGGGACAATCTTTGCCTCTCATCTCTTTTCCTAAAAATTCAAATCATCAAAAATTTTTTGATGGCTTCATTGGAAGAACAAGTTGCATCCCTCGCTAAAGCGGTGGAATCACTAGCCAAAAACATCAAAGAAAAGGATGAACAAATTTCCTTTCTAATGATGAAAGTTGCTGAAAATAAAGGCAAAGACAAGCCTCAAACTCTCCAACAAATTGATGACATAAAAATATTCAAGAATTTGGTGAAAATTCCACCAAAGTTGCTGCAGAAGATCTTCAAAGTATTTCTTCTGATTAAATCAAGGAGCTCATCAAAGAGGCAATCAAAGATCAAGCTGAAAACATTGCTCCTCTTTCCTACACTTATGCAAAGCCTTATTCCCAAAGGATTGATTGCATGAAGATGCCTGACAACTATCATCCACCAAAGTTTCAACAGTTTGATGGCAAAGGAAACCCAAGACAACATGTCGCCCACTTTGTGGAAACATGCAACAATGCTGGCACTTATGGAGACCTTATGGTCAAGCAATTTGTTCGCTCTTTGAAGGGCAATGCTTTTGATTGGTACACAGATCTCGAACCTGGGTCAATTGACAATTGGGAGCAACTTGAGCATGAATTCCTAAATCGATTCTATAGCACTCGGCGCATTGTCAGTTTGATTGAACTCACAAGTACACGCCAATGCAAAGATGAAGCTGTGATTGACTACATAAATAGGTGGAGAATCTCAGCCTCAATTGCAGAGAAAAATTATCTGAAGCTTCTGCACTTGATATGTGCATCCAAGGCATGAATTGGACCCTCCGCTATATTCTTCAAGGCATTAAGCCAAAAACTTTTGAAGAATTGGCAACTCGAGCACATGATATGGAGCTTAGCATTGCAGTTGGTGGCAATCAAGAGCCGCCTGTTCGAGAACCGACAGAACACAAAGGGGGCAAATTTGTGACCAAAGAAGTTGAAAGCAAGCAGTCTATGGCAGTAAGCATAAAGTCTTTCAAGACAGCCAGTGACTCCAAAAAGGTGAAATCCAAATCCTCCCAAGAGAAAATCAAAATTTCTTTGAAGGAAAAGCGAGAAAAGGAATATCCATTCCTTGATTCTGATGTCCCAAAGATGTTGGAAGAACTTTTGAAATTTGATCTCATTTAATTGCCTGAAATGAAACGGCCTGAAGAAGCTGATAAGGTGAATGATCCAAACTATTGCAAGTTTCATCGTTTAATCAGTCATCCAGTGGAAAAGTGTTTCATTCTCAAAGACAAAATCATGGAGCTTTACAAAGAAGGAATGATTGAGTTTGATGATGGAGCCGCAACATCAAATTTTGTCATGGCAATTCCAATTCCAAATATGAAATTTGGATCTTTTGATCCTATGAAAATGCATGACAAGTCAACTTCAAATGATGATGTCAAGCAAGCCAATGGGGGCAATGCTCGCTCCTAAGCAGAAGCCTAAACTGCACACCAAAAAAAAAACCCAAAGATCTACGAAAAATGACTTGATCCTTCATTTCTTGGAGGTACGTAGGCAACCTGGTGCCCCTTGCCAAGTTCAGTCAAACCAAACCAAAAAAAAAAAAAAAAAATGAAGCTCGCTAAGTTGAAAATCCTGCAAAGGACGGCTTAGGCAAAAGTTAGAGCAAAGAAAAAAAAAAGGCATCGCTAAAGTTGAAAATCCTGCAAAGGACAGCTTAGGCAAAACTTAGAGCACAAAAAAAATGAACTACGTAAATGAATTGATCCTTCACATTTGAGGGTACGTAGGCAGCTTGATTCAAATTGTCAAGTTCAGTCACCCAAAAAAAAAGTCCTTTGAACCTAGTTTTGGTTCAATTCTTTCAAAGTCTCAAAATTGGCAAAGACATTTGGAGAAAGTGTTTTGCAAATATTTTCTCAAGCCATGCAAACAAAATCACCAAGGAACATCTCAAAGTACAACATGCAAAGGTGTAAGCAAATTTAGCACCGAAAGCATATCAAGGTTCAAGACTTGCCTACTTGCTACACTTCAAATCGTGTACGTACGTAAACAAGTCTTAAGGGGGCATTTGTAGAGCAAGAAATTTCGGCCAATCAGAAATTTCCTACAAATTTCTTTTGAGAATTTATCCTTAAATTTATTGGATATTTTCTTAGGAAAAATGGTAGATGAATATGACACATGGTCTAACCAATTAAATTTCAATGTTTAATGGTTTGACCAATCAAAATTAAGTTGTGAGTCATCACCTTTTATCTCTAATTAAATTGAGATAATTGGTAAATAAATTGCATCATCTGGCCAATCAAATCTCAAGGTTTCAAGCATTAACCAATCAGAATCCATTGTTGTGTCATCTTATTTATCTCTAATTAAAATTAATTATTTAGAGATAAATAACAAGGAGAAATTAAGTTATCTTGAAACTCTCCATCCCCCACTATAAATACCAAGCTCCCAAGTCATTTTCAACACACAATTCAGAAAGCAGAAAAGCTCTGAAGCAGAAAAGCTCTGAAGTATTTCAGATGTTCTTATTCTGATCTTCACCAAAGTTTAAGAAGATTGAAAGAAGATCCACGTATGTGGAAAATTCTTCTTTCAAAGAAGATTTAATTATTGAAGAACTACTGAAGACCCTGTTATTGGGGAATTATTGAAAGAAGATCCACGTATGTGGAGAATTCTTCTTTCAAAGAAGATCCAAGGAAGATTATCAAAGATTTACAGAAGCTCGCTTTCAAGAAATTATTATTTTGATCTTCATCAACATATTTGAATAAGATATTTGTGTTCGTTCAAGATCAAGTCGCCAAGACCCTTGATTCAAATTATCATCAATTCGAGATCAAGTCATCAAGACCCTCGAATCAAATCAAACTCCCTTATCAATTCAAGACCAAGTCATTCGACCCTTGAATCAAATCAAATTAAATCAAGTTCTCAGATTATCACCAAGTTCAAGATTAAGTCATTCGACCCTTGAAGCAAATCTTGAAGCATAATTTTGCAAAGGAGAAGAATCAGAGGACAATTTCTTATTATTAGAATTTCCAAAGATTGTACCTGCATCAATTTGATCAATCAATAAAATTTTTATTTGTCTCCGATCTTTCTTGTCTTAATTTTAGACTTTGAAATTTTGTGTGTTACATATCTAAACTTAGACTCTATTTGGTATACCAGTGAAAATAGCTAATAGTTAATGGTTAATGTACATGTCAAATTTTTCATAACTTTTTTGGTTTCCAATGTAGCTTCACATAGAAAAATTGGTAACATTTATAATAGATGGAAATGTTACTAAAATTAGTAAAAATGTAAGGTTACAAAAATAACCTATAATGGTTATAAAAATGGTATAGCATTATCAACTAATTTAATAACCATACAATATTCTTCATAATTTTGGTTATCAAATTTCTTATTTGTGGTTACTAAAACAGTTAACTATATATAGTGTTATCAAAAAATTCAATAACTTTACATTTTTCAATATTTTAATATATTTTCATCAATAGTGAAGGCTCTGAATGAAAAGTATTAAAATACCCTCTTAAATTTGGAAAACTAGAAAGATGTAAAAGGACAATCCATCTTTTGTTTTGTTTTACAAAGAGGACATGTGGGATGATAGGGTTCGAACCCATATTTACCCTTGCACGACTTTTCAACTTTTCCATATCAATCCAAAAATTGAGAAGTTGTATTTATCTTCTTTTACTAATATAATAATATTTAATATCTGAATTTTCAAATTGTTTACTTATACAATTAGTTGTAAAAAATGAATTAGTCATTAAAAGTATTGTTTAGATTACTGAACTATTAGAGATGTAATTAACTTATTAATTTTGTTTATAGTAAGGGAATTGGCACTATATTCATTATTGATAAAAAATTACTCAAATGTGAGATTACTTAATTTGTTGATATTGTCAAAGTTTTTTTTTCTATAAACTTTAACTTTTATTATTGATAAAAGTTTACTAATAAAGTTATTAAATTTGTTGATAACACTATAATTGTTTTGATAATTTCTATTCCTTAATCTTTTTTTTTGAGGTGAATAATAACCTTAACCATTGAATAGATATCCTTCATATATACAAATGAAAATGTGCATTACGTATATGATGATCAAAATTTATTGTACTTTTTTATTTATGATGATAATTATTATTAATGTAATATAGTTTCATTATTCAAAATAGAATAAAACAATTAGTATTTATAAAATTTATGAAGTAATGAAATATTATGTACATATATATTAAAAAATAAAAAATTTATTAATAGCAAATATAATAACCCACAAATAACCAAAATTTAAAATTTTATAAAGAAATATACTTATTGGCAACAATTAATTATATTATATCTAAAATACCTTAAATCAAAGAGAAAAGTTACTAGGAAGAAGGTCAAGTTAGTCACATGTTGACGAACTTAAAAAAATTCTATCAGATTTTAATTTCTTATGTTTTATAAAATATTGACACATCTCAACATTTTCGTGGAAAAAGAAAAAGCTCAAGAAGAGGCAAAAGGTTGATGGAAGTAAAGATGGAAATGCATGCAGATGCAGACTTAATTATGCTCGATGATGATTTGAGAAAGCAAGCATATGAAAAACCCAAAAAAAAAAAGAGTTAAAAGAAAATCCAAGTTAATCACAATTGATGATGAAGATGATGACATAACTTTGGCGAAAATGAAAAATGTTGTCAACAAAAAGATTAAAGTGAAAAAGAATTATAATGATAAGTTCATTTTCGTAGACTATTAAGCATAATTTATATATTTATTATATACTTATACTTATTTCATTTGAATTATTTCAATATTTATGATTTATAAAGATTAAATTATTATATATTTGTTATGTTATATATTAAAATTAATATGCGGTTTATTATTTTTGTGTAGTTATTTT
>AWWV01011720.1:0-17590 GCA_001974805.1 Corchorus capsularis | reverse complement strand
AAACTGAAAAAGACAAAATCCACAAACATTTACTATAATTTAGAAAGTAAATAAAATAAACACCGAAATTGAAAACATAAACCTTGGAGTTGTGGCTTGCTTTCCTTCACTACCCTGATGCTTGCTGCTATTACCTAGTGGATTTGCTTTTAACCTGATGCGACCTTATCGCCCCATTTTAGTCTTTTCTTACATGGCTAATTACTAAAAAAATCCTACTAATCCTAAGAGGGTTGTTTACAATTCAATGGCTTTGTAGTAATTTTAGAATTAGAATGCAATTAATAGTTTTGCCACCATTTTTTCCCTTGCATTAATGTTTTAGGCTTAAGTTCCCGGTTTTAATGTTTTCCTTTGCCATTATTGTGCATTCATGATGATAGGTCCTTCGTATTCCGAGAGAAATTTGAACCGGTGAAAGGCAATGGAAAATTAAAATTAAAACCAAAGGTCCTGTCATCATGAATGCCCAATAATGGCAAGGGAAAACATTAAAACTGGGAACTTAAGTCTAAAACATTAATGCAAGGGAAAAAAATGGTGGGAAAACTATTAATTGCATTTTAATTCTAAAATTACATACAAAGCCAATGAATTGTAAACAACCCTCTTAGGATTAATAGGATTTTTTAGTAATTAGCCATGTGAAAAAAGACCAAAATGGGGCAATAAGGTCGCACCGGGGACAAAAATATCATGTGTCAGTAAGTCTCTTTAATCTTTCCACTGTAAGTGATAAATGATCTCTTGACAATTTAATCTATGGTGAGGATTTTATGCGTATTGGTTTTTGCCATGTTGATATCGGTTTTGATTGCATTGTGTTCTTGCCGATTTAGCTATGGTAATTCTAGGGTTTTGATGTTGTTTGATGGCTGATTTTGTGTTCTTGTTAATTCAATTAATGTTTTCAATATTTCACCATAATTATTGCTTATGTTATGAATTGATTTTTGATAGATTTAAGCCTATTTAAGTGATCTTTGTATGACAATTACTAGATTAGATTTGGTGAATGACTAGTAATTGAATCTAATTGTTAGTAGCAAGATTTGATATATTTAATGAAATCATAAGTATATACACCTTACCCTATCATAGGTTGGAATTGATTTCCACAAGGGTAAGGTGTGTCATGGTAACCACACCATGAAATTTTGGTAATCTCTTTATGAAATTTCGAAAACCACATTATGAAATTTTGATAACCTCCCTATGAAATTTTGACAACTACTCTATGAAATTTCGATTTCCTCCTTGAAATTTGATTGCTTATCTATGAAATTTTGATAACCGCACTATGAAATTTTAGTAACATCCTTATGAAATTTTGTTAATTTCTATGAAATTTTAATATCACAATATAAAAGTTTTGGTAACCTACCTATGAAATTTTGGTAACCTCCCTATGAAATTTTGGTAATCTTCTGAAATTTTGATAACCACATTATGCAAGTTTGAAAACCTTCTTATGAAATTTTGATAATCACACCATGAAATTTGGATAACGTCTCTATGAAATTTTGATAACCACACTGAAATTTTAATAATCTCCTAAAAAATTTTGGTAACTATACTATGAAATTTTAAGAACTACCTTATGAAATTTTTGTAATCATACTATGAAATTTTGATAACCACACTGTGAAATTTTGATAACTTTTCTTATGAAATTTTGATAACATCGCTATGAAATTTTGATAATAACACTATGAAATTTCGATAACCTCATTATAAAATTTTGATAACTACACAGAAACAACAAAATCAAAAGCATGAGATCACTACTCTTTAACTTAAATTTCCCTCTTGTTCTGGCGAAACCTTAGCAAAAAATAAAAATAAAAATCATTGATTGATTAACCCAAAACCAAAAGCTACTGAAATACCTCTTTTAAATGTAGATCAAGATTACCATTATTTAAAATTCAGCTTTCTATTTTAGATTCTTTATTGCTTTTTTTAGAATTTTTCAAATTCTATTATTCTTCTAAAATATTTCTTAGAAAATAGAATTTATAAGTATATATTTTATCTAATTAAATTAGAATAGAGCTTTTAGTAGTGAAAAATTGTAAAAACTAAATAATTGATATAAAAAATAACCTTTAACATATATTACGAATTTCCATCGCCTTTGCCATTTGAATATTTCTCAACAATTCCTTTACGAATTAGCTATACTTTAATACTCCAATCTTTTTTAGACACTTATGAATCTCCGATTTTTGTTAAATTTAAAGGAAAGATATTTTCTACAAAATATATTGAATAAAATTAATAAAAAGGAATATATGAAACCCAAACAAAACAAAATTTTATAGAATATTTGAAAAAAAAAAGATAAGATGTACCAAAAAGAAAAAATAATAACTCGTAAAAGGAATATATATATATATATATATATATATCTTAATAATGTCATAATTAAAATTAGAGCTGGCAAAATGAATCCGAAAACCGCCCGAACCCGAACCCGAAATTACCCGAATTGACCAGAAAAGTCAACGTCCCGAACCCGCTCGAACCCGAACCCGAAAATACCCGAACCCGAACCCGACCCGAGATCAAAATAATATTAAAAAATCAAGAATTATTTATAAAATAAAATTTTTTCATTATTGTTTAGAAAAATCACATTTCTTCCTTTTAATGTTAAATAAAAGAGTCTGCTATTACATATAAATAAATAAGTCCAAGTTCTTTATAGGTTCAATTAAGGGTCCATTAGCTTTTAATTTGTTTAATTTAAGGCTTGCATTTTGATGATTTGTTTAATTTAATACTTAATTTGTTTTAATTTGCTACAATTTAGTATTAATTAGCATTAAATAGTTTAAATTAGTGTTGAACTATATGTATTTTATATTTAATTCAGTTAATTTAAATGTTGCACACAATACACAACTTAATAATTGTCGGTGGCGTTGTCTTTCCAAAGAAGAGTTTCGCTTTTAGCAAGAAGGATCATTTTCTTCATGAGACCTTTTACTTTTTTTCATCATGTGGGAGTCTTTGAATGTCTCTAACGATGAGACAGTTCTTTCGTTAGTATTTTTTAACAATTACTCAATCTTTATATATGCTTCCTCCGTTCCAAAATAACTGTCGTTTTTTGGATGATTGTGGTCCTAGAATATATTGATTATCATGTTATATTATAAACTCTATCTTATTATATTATAATTATCAATAAACTTATAATAAAATAAAAGATAAACAATTATTTTTCTTTTAAAAAAAAGTTTGCACGTTGAATCAGGATGAGCCAGAAATTCGGATCGGACTCTGAATATCGAAAGTGAACCCGAACCCGACCCGGGCCCAAACCCGAACCCGATCCAAGCCCTAACCCGAAAATACCCGAACCCGAAATACCGAACCCGAAAATACTCAAACCCGAAAATATCCGAATCCGAAAATACCCGAACCCGCCCGAACCCGCCCAATTACCAGTTCTAATTAAAATATATTGTCAATTTTATACTCCTTTTGTCCCCTTTTATAAGTCTTTTAAACTATATTACAAAGATTAAAAAAATGAGTTAAAACTCAAAATTCTATAAACTTGTATCTTCTCCTTCCAATTTTGCCCTCTTCTCTCTTCCCCCCCTAACAGTTTATTTGGTATGGAGGAAATGGGAAGGAAAGAAGAGGGGTGGAAAGAAATGGGAAAGAAAGAAAAGACTTCCTTTGTTTGGTCGGAGAGAAATGCACAGAAGGAAATTGGAGAGAAATGGGCACCCATTTTCTGCAGAATTGATTCTTTCCAAAAGCGGATGGAAATGTTGAGGAAGAAGACAAATGAATAGTTTCATTTACCGAAAAGACTATAATGGCCTAAATAATCATGTCAAATTACAAATTTTGCCCTTTCAAAAATTGCAAACCGATCACTATAATCTTTAGTTGATACCGTATTTCATTTTTTGTTTTGGCCTCAGCCTCATTTGAACTTATACTAGTATCTTATTTTTCTGTAAAAAAAAAAAAAGTTATATCGTATTTATCTTAATTATTTTTTATTAATAATATTAATATTTTTCATTTTCTTTATTAGTATTTATTATTTTATCTAAGATCTTATGCTACTCAAATGTATATATTCATTTCCATAGAAATATTTATATTTACATATACAATTATTTATTTACTACACAAAGAAGGTGTATTTGTATATTAATGTTTATTTAAAAAATGTAAAAGGGTTTAAAAAAGAGTATAATCTATATAGAGTAAATATTATTATAAAAATGAGGTTTTAATTATATTTAAGATCTTATTGCTCAAATATTTGAATATTTACTACACAAAAACTGTATTCGGATACCATTTATTTTAAACTAAAAACTTTAAAAAGGTATGAGATTTTTTTTTGTTATGATAAAAATTGAAAATTTTTAATACTGTTAATGAATGAAATTTTAAATAAATAGTGGTTGAGGGTAAAAACTAGTTAATTTGCCATATATACTACATATTATTTAAATAAACATATGGAAATTACTAAAAGATCCCTACCCCGGATTAATGAGAAGCGAGAGAACTAATTTTTTTTCGTCTTTTCCCTCTTGACCGATTACTTAAATGCCCTAACTTTTGATTCTATAGGTGATTAAATAACTAGACCTTTTGGTCATTTCTCAAATGACTTTAATAGAGTAGTAGAATTACTAAAAGATCCCTACCCCATGATTAATGATGAGCTGGAGAAGTAATCTTTTTCGTTTTTACCTACTTGGCAGATTACTTAAATGTCATAACTCTTTATTCTTGAGGGGATTAAATATCTAAATTTTTAGGTCACTTTTACAAAAAAAAAACTGTAAAGAAAGGAAATAGAACAATCCCAATAAACACGTCAAAGCACTGTGTGCCAAAAAGTCTTTGTACTCATCTGAACTTAAAAGTTATTTCTCTACAGATCATGTTTGACTCATATATGTTTGAAACAATGGAATTTTACTTTTTAAGTATCATATGATCAAGAAATTCTTATATATTTACGGAGAAAATCTTTTAATATATGCATGGTACTGAATCACGATTCTAACAAAAGAACGCCCGTAACGCCAGCGCGGACAAATCAACTTGTAAATATTAACCAAAAAAGGGATAAGATAGTCATTTTGTAAAAATAAAGTTCTTTTTTCTCTCATTTTTTATTCATACCAAACAAGAGAAAGAATTTATTTGTTTCTTTCTTCCTAATTTCTTTCCTTCCTAGTTCCTACCAAACATGATGGAGAAAATGTACCAACGAGGGGTTGGATCAAGTGGTAAGCGGCTTGTTCCAGCTTAAGCAGGTCTTAGGTTCGAGACATTGCATACACAGCTGCCCCTGTTGGTAGACTCGCCCATCATAACCAGGTGCACGACGCAGGTCAGATCTGAATTAGTTAAGGCAAACCCTGGATACTGGATGGGATACCAAAAAATCATGAAGGAAATGTGACTTCATTTCTAGGGGTGGGAATGGGTCGGTGGAAACTGATCCAACCGACTACCACCGACCCAACCGAAGCATGTCGGCTCGGTTTTTAAGTAGCAGTCGGTTAGTCGGTGAAAAACCGATGGGTAATAGTTTAATTCGGTTGGTGATCGGTATAGATTTTTTAGACCCGAAACTGACCGAAAAACCGACTGACCCATTTATTATATTATATAATATATTTTATATTTATTTTATATATGATATATATATATATATATAACCTAAACCTAAAAAGTTTTCAGAATTTTTCTATCTCTAGTCTTCTCTTCTGTCTCGAATACTCTGTTCTTTCTCTCTTCATTCTCAAACTTTCCAGATCTCAAATTCTAACCATTCAAAACCAAAGTTCTTTGGAAATCCACTTCTTTTCTTGTTTATAACACCGAAAATTCAAGCCCTTTCCTATCATTCGAACCCTAAATCCCTTTTTTTTTCAATTTCCTGTTTGAAATTTGTTTGGTTTTTCATTTTCGATGGAAGAATACTAGATCTGCAAATTTCTTTGTTTAGCTTCCACATTTTAGGGTTTGTTCGCTTCCACTTGTTTGGTTTTTCTTTGTTTAGATTTTCAAGAATATCTGTTATATACTTTGAAATTCTCTACCTATTAATATGTTTCAAGAATACAAGAGACTTCTGATACGAAGACAGGAAGAGAAATCTGTTTCGAAAAGGAAGAAAACAAGGAGTTAAAAGCTAATGAGCAAGACACCATTGCTGTTCAGACACCAACTGAGGATGGACATCAGCCACAGCTAATCCTAACCTTTACTAATTTCATGCATTCTTTATTTATTCTATTTTCTCATTTTTTCTGTAATTATTAATTTATGCACTTAAACTACTGCTAATTATGGGAGTAAAGATGATAGGTTAAGTATGATTCATGTAATTATTTATTAATTCATGTTTTTCTGGCCTCTCTATTTTGATCTTGAAGATTTATTTTTCGATGGAAACTCAAAAGGTTAGTGACAACAACAATGTTGAGAAAGAGATTATATATACTTATTCACTGAGTTTTCCGAAATTGGCAAATAAATTGGCTTTTTTTTTTAAGAAACCGACAGCCCCTAAAATCTGACCAAACGACCGAAACCAACGTCGGTCGGTGGATGGCGATTTAAGGGGGTTGTCGGTCGGTGATCGGTGGTAGCTTTCAAGTCGGTCGGTGGTTGTTTTTTGGAAAATTTTGCCACCGACTCGACCGAAACCAACCGACGCCCACCCCTATTCATTTCCCTTCCTCCCTATTTCCTTTCCCTTGCTATTTCTTTTCCTTGCTTATTTATTTCCTTCCTATCAAACATTGTGTAAGTCTCTATCTTCCCACTTACTCCCCTACTAAGTCGCTCTCTCCTCTCACTTGTAAGGGTAATTTAAAAAACTTAGGCAAAAGTTACATTAGGTTTAAAAAAGAGATTTATAATTTGGGACAAAAAAAGTTTCCAGAAGAGGACTTATAAAAGGGGTTAGAGGCAGTATATTTAATAATGACATAATTAAAATATATTTTGATAATAACAATTTAAAAATATGTTTTAAGAATAATGATACAATTAGAAAATATAAATTTTCTCATTATTCGTACTTTTATAGTTATTACTATTCTTCACTTCCACGTGAGTTGCACAGGACTCAATGTGTTTAAATTAAATGAAAACTAAAATTTTAAACATATTTTTATCAATTTTGTCCATAAAGATTAAATAAGCTTATTATTATAGATGCCACGTGTCACTCCTTTTAATTTGAAAATTTTGTAGATAAAACATATATATTTTTAAAAAATAATTATCATTATTTTGATTTAAATTATTCATTAATTATATTTTTTCCATTCATATATTCATCAAATTAATTTTGACATTAATATATTGAATCAATGTTATAAGCTCATATGGTTTTTAAGGTTTATGAAATTTAAATTGATGGACATTACAAATATTGATAGAATAATTTGTATATACATAGGGTCTTATTATCAAAGTTTCAAAAGAAATTGTCCCACTAAAGAAAAATATTAACAAAATAAAATAGTAAATCAAACTTTTATCTAGTAATAATAATAATGAATTTAATTATATGAATAGGTTTTTTAGTAGAATAGAATTGTAAAAAATTTTAATAATGGCATTTAAGAAATATATTAAAATTTTGATATATCTAACTTTTCAATTAAAATAGTTAAATGGTTAAAAAATAGTTATCAAGATATTAGATTTAATTACATAAAAATAGAGTTTTTAGTAGAGTAAAACTATAATAGTTTAAACAATGGCATTTAAGAAATATATTCGAAAAATAAGGGTACAATCGTCGATTCAAAAGTTTTACAACATTCGTACTTTTATATATCACTAGTTTTAGCTTTCACGTGCGTTGCACGTGGCCCAACGTGTTTAAATGAAATATTCATATGAAATTATGAACCCCTCTGTTAAATTATGATAATTACACTATTTTTTATAATCCCATTAGGAAATTTTGATAACCTTCCTATGAAATTTTAATAATGATACAATGGAATTTCGAGAACCTTTTTATAAATTTTTTTAAACCTTTTTATGAAATTTTGTTAACCTCCCTAAGGAATTTTGAAGATCTCAGTATGAAATTTTGATAACTTCCCAATGAAATTTTGATAACCAACACTATGAGATGTTGATAACCTCCATATGATATATTGATAACCACGTTATGAAAATTTAAAAACCTCCATATGAATTATTAGTAATCATACTCTGAAATTTTGATAATTACACTATGAAATTTTGATAACCTTACTATGAAATTTTGATAAATCTTCCTATAAAATTTTGATAAACCTCCCTATAAAATTTTGATAACTTTCTTATGAAATCTTGATAACTACAAATTTTGATAACCTCCCTATAATTTTTTGATAACCTCATTATGAAATTTTGTTAATCTCCCTATGAAATTTTAATCTGCATACTATGAAATTTTGATAACCGTCTTATGAAAATTTGAAAACTAAACTATGAAATTTTGATAATATCCTCCCTGAAATTTTGATATCCTCCATAATAAAAGTTTAATAACCTTCCTAATTTGGTAATCATACTATGAAATTTTGATAACCTTCCCTAAAGTACCACTATGGAATTTTTGTAATCACATTCTGAAAATTTGATAACCTCTCTATGAAATTCTGATAACCTCTTTATAAAATTTTGTTCCTATAAAATTTTGATAACTTTCTTATGAAATCTTGATAACTACAAATTTTGATAACCTCCCTATGATTTTTTGATAAACTCATTATGAAATTTGGTTAAGCTCCTATGAAATTTTGATCTACATTCTATGAAATTTTGATAACCCTCTTATGAAATTTTGAAAACTAAACTATGAAATTTTGATATCCTCCCTGAAATTTTGATATCATCCCTAAAAGTTTGATTACTCCATAATAAAAGTTTAATAACCTTCCTAATTTGGTAACCATACTATGAAATTTTGATAACCTCCCCAAAAAAACCACTATGAAATTTTTGTAATCACATTTTGAAAATTTGATAACCTCTTTATGAAATTTTGATAATCTCTTTATAAAATTTTGTTGACCCCTCTATGAAATTCTAATAATCACATTATGTAATTTTGATAATCTCGCTTTGAAATTTTGATAACAACACTATGATTATTATGATTCAACAATGATTCAGCCATGATGCAGCATTGTTAAATTCTATTGAAAGGAGAACTTCACAAAAGCAGTTTTGGAAGAAAATTCATAATTTTTGATCCAGAACTCGGAAAAAATGCAAATAAGGTACCGTTGGAAAGAGGATTCCAAGATCTACAATTTTTATTTTATCTCGAGACCTAATTCTGCCGTTTTAGTGGATGATTTTGCCCTTGTAATTTCTGGACAGAATTGATCTTCTCCTAAACCGACTTGGAGAATGTTTTGGACGAAAATTCCAATGCTAAAAATGACGTTAGAGCAGAAAATTTATTGAACTTTTCCCTTCTCCATTTCAAGTCTCATGTCTGTGTGCCTTTCAATTAAGGGATTAAGGAAAGGTGGATGAAAGAAAACTGAAAATAAACATGCAACCAAATGGAATACAAAAAAACGGAGAAAGAGACAGACCTGTTTCAGAATTAAAATGAAACTGGTAATGGAAGAGAAAATCTGGAAGAGCAGAAAATTTATTGAACTTTTCCCTTTGATTTACTCTCTCAAACTTGCCTTCAATTATTACATAAAAAATGAAGTAAAATACCAATACCCACCAAAAAGAAGGACAACCTGAAATGAAATAAGGAGATAAATGGGTTAAATGAGACATAAATCAGTGAAAAAAATATGAAAACATGAAAGAACACAAACTCTTCAAATTTCGTTAGATCTGGAGAGATTTCGGCCGGCTTTGGCGAGCGCGCGGAAAGCCCATCGAGACGGCCTGGAAATCTTTGTGATATTGGCCAATCTGACCAGTTTTTCCCGCTTCGCCTCTCCTCCCTTTCTTCTGTCCTCTGTTGATCCCTTTCTCATTCTTATTGTTTTTTATAATATGAATCAAAAGACATATTCTACTAATAAATCATATAAATATTACACATTTCTATATATGATAATTTATTATAACATGAATCATAAAACTATTGATTATACCAACTATAGTTGCTACAATTTTATGGCCAGTGTTATAATTTATTATACCAACTATAGTTTCGTACAATTTTATGGGAGAATGGAATCATTTATGGCCAGTGTTGTTGTTTATCCAGCTCTGAAGAAGATGTTGGTGTGCTTAGTTAGCATATAATCCTTAATTTATAAATATAAATGATGAGTTACTTTTTTCATCAATCTAATCTAATTCAGTTATTTTCCTGATAATGGTATCCTAGAACATGGTGTATACATTGTCTGTAAAAGATCAGACAACCTGCTACAAAGAATTCCAAAATCCCATGGATTGGATGCTTCAAACTGGAATTTTAAGCTAGGTAAGTTTTTTTTTTTAGCCATCGTCCTTGACAGTCCATTAGTCAAGTTGATGACATATTTTAGTTGGTCCTTTCAATTGATTTTTCTTTTTGGGATATTCGGATGGCAAAATGCTGACATTGTTGAGTATGTACTACATTATTACTACT
The DNA here is from genome assembly GCA_001974805.1 of Corchorus capsularis. NCBI lineage: Eukaryota > Viridiplantae > Streptophyta > Magnoliopsida > Malvales > Malvaceae > Corchorus > Corchorus capsularis. The sequence continues at coordinate 6,960 of AWWV01011720.1, read as the reverse complement.
ATTATAATATTATATTATTGTTATATCCTGATTAGTATTTGCTAGGGGAGAGAAGTGATGTTAGATATTGCTCATTTTCCATGTGCATTCAAGCATGTTTACCGATTAATTGGACTTCAAACATAGTCTGATTATTTATTTTATTTGCTGCTAAATTTTTACTAGCACCATATATATACTCTTTTACTTATCTGTCAACCTCTCCAATCCCCTTTCCATCAAGTTAAACAAAACCCTTCTTTGTGAAGGAACTTGAATACCAAGCTGATGAAGACAGAAGCAGGAAGTTCCATCAAAGCTGCTCTAAGAAAATCTTTTGCAAAAAAATGTTAAATAGCAGGTAAGCCCATAAACTTGGAGATGATGGTAATAAGTATATACCATATTACTCTAAGTCGTTAAATCACCATACATGCAAGGGAAAAAAATGGAGAATGATAGATAGGATTTATTATCATTGTTATACATTTTGGCCAAGACCAACTTCAAGCAAGCAGCTTTTCTATGATATATTATATATTCTATGATAGATTTTGGTCAAGACCAACTCTCCCGTGCTTACAACTTAGCAGTTGGTGTCAACTTTGGAGATGGCTACTTTGAGGTATGTTGATCATCATTGTCATGGTCATGGATCTAAACAATGTCAATTGATTAATGCAAGTTAATTTCTGATATTTAATGATTCTGTTGCTTTATATCAGACCCTGGTAGCCACACAAACTCCAGCTGAGATTGGTAAAAGATGGTTCCAAGGGATTGCACATGGCGTGAGTTAACACCTAAGTTCTAATGTTTTTCTTAGGTGATGTTGGAATTACACAGTCAAACTAATGTTGTTTTGTATCTATACCTTGATGGACTCATATGAGTTAGCGAGCCTTGAGTCCAGACTGAAACTCAAGGCGCAACACAAACTCTGCGACCTGCAGCAATTGCTCTTACTTCAATTGCATATGTTGTAATGAGATCTTATATTAATTTCATGTTTTTCCTCTTACATATGTATCACTTTCAATGTTTATCATTGGCAAAGTTATTGAACTTCCTAATATGAGAAAACTTATTTTTTTTCTTGGTTATCAGGCTCGCGCGCTACGCCGCGCGGGCAAAAACCTAATATAAGATAAGGATGGAATAATAAAAATGATTTTGGGGCCCCGAGCATGGACATATAGGTACTTCTCGAGGAGTGGTTGCAATGCATGCTTGCTCCCACAACTTTTTTTTCCTTAATTTTATTGTGATGATTCTGATGAAGCAAAAATTTCGTTTCCTAATTAACATGAAAATGTCTTAAAACTGTGTATATAATGGGCATGTTGGTGATCAAGAGATTTAATAATAATAAATTTAGCAATTTCATTCATAATGATTTATACTCTCCACATGGAGTATACATCGAGATCGTATACCCTTGTGTCCGACATTATCTAGTCTTGCAGCCAGTAAACCTATTTAGCCCAGATTCTTTCAACTCGCCCACCTGACGCTCAGTTTCATAGCCGTTTGTGCAATCACTTTAGAAAAACTTTTATACCTTAGGGGCAATTGTTGAGCCCATATAGAACGGCTCAAGGCCACAACTATATATATAGAGAACCCATCCACACATATAGGGTATGAGCTCATTATCTCCACTCTTTATCTCTTAAGCTCTCCAAGCACCTTAAGATCCTAGTGACTCCAGTATTGAAGAGGATCCCCTATAAACAAAAAAACCCGGGCCCTTATCTCATGATAAGGTTTGAACCATACATGCATGAATTAAATTTTCTCTTTAGATCATAAGTAGTTGTAAAAATTTTGAATGGTTGCGCAAGTACTCCCTATATTATCAGTTGAAAAGTTATGGATAAATGAGATGTTTATGATTGCTTATATATATATAGGTGCAAAAATTTTGGGGGCAAAATATCATTAATACAATCTACAGGTGTGTCGTTCGTCATGGAATCTCCGGAAATTAAGAGGGAGCGGGGGACTGAGAGCCTCTAGGAAAAGACTTTTCTTTTATGCAAAAAAAAATCATTAATATAATAGTTTTTTTTGACATCACATTCATACAATAGTTTAGGGAGAAAAAAAAAGGCTAATATTATAGCCGTTCTATTTTCTATGTCTATGATATATGAATATAATTTTAAGATTATTCCACATGTAAAACTTTTTTCACTTTTCTAACAAAAAACATGGTTTGAACTTAATCAACATTGTGAAAAATGAAGATTAATCTTAATATGTTTGGGTAAAACCTAACCTCTAAAAACATGGGATTAAAACCTACGGTTTTTTAAAACATATATCATTACAGCAAAATTGACTGTCTTATAATTTAATATAGTATTATAATCTAATAATGAATAATAGAATAATTTCTGGTAAAAAAATAATGGAATAATTAAAATAATGGAGTATTTAGTAATGGCAATTTAGAAATGTATTTTTTAAAAAAGGGTATAATCGAAAATATATTTTTTAAAAAGGGGTACAATCGGAAAACATAAAGTTTCCCCTTATTCGTACTTTTATATATAGTATAGATATAGATAGACAAATTATATATATATATATCATAATAATAGTTGAAAACAAACCATTTACTTTTAGATATAAAAGGAAAATATACATCATATATATTTTCATTTAACTTTTACTGTAACTTAAAATTTTTCAATGTTAAAAAAAATTAAAATTAGAAAAAAAAAACATATCTAAATTTAAATCTTCTAAAACATAAATGTTTTAAAAGCGTTTTGGATTAAAAAGCTCATTAGAATTAAGTTTTAAAGTAATTGCGCCTGAAAATATTTACTTGGACTTGTGTTGCATGTCATATATATAACTGTATTGACTATTGAGTGTATCATAAGTATAGTAAGATATGTATTGAATCGCATGTGTATCAACATATACGCCATTGAGACATGATAAAAATCGATACTCTATGCAATACGTATTGATTTCTTTATGTTTATTGTATCGTACGATAATGATAACTATGTTTTCGGGCCACTATAAGCCATCGGAATATTGCCTTATAGCCTAGCCCCACTAGGTATATATATATATATATATATATACTAGTTAATGCACGTGCCTTGCACGTGTGTTAATGATTTATAAAACATAATAATTAAAATAACATAAACATAATAAATAACATATTAATTTGTCATATGATATGAAAAATTAATTTTTATAAATCATATAAAATAAAAAAAATTCAAATCCAAATGAAATAAGTATATATATATAATAAAGAATAATTATTTGATACACAGACAATGTAAAATTTGGACTCCACAAAATGGTAAGGAATTGATACATACTTATTTTTATGAATTATATTTGTTTTTAAAATTTAAAACTATTCTCTAAGCACATGTCAACCCTTAACTCCCGTATATGTAGTCTGTTAAACTATACCGACAGTGTATTGTATAAATATCCTATAATAAATAGTATATGTTTAATGGTCTATTCTAATCTTTCACTACTTTAATCTTTTTGTTCATATAGTATCTTGTAAGTTCACCAAAATTCGTCTTCATCATTAAGTTTGACCAATAAAATCCCCTCAATATATTTATTTTAGATGTAAATATAATTAAGTGTTGTCAATATATAAGTATACAAAATTTTAAAATTTTGTTATTTGTAATTTGTGTTTTTTATTATATTTCCTAATAATAATAACTTTTTTTAAAAAAATTAATATATATGTACATAATACTTCATCACCTCATAAATTTTATAAATACTAAGGTCCTGTTTGGTAGGTCGTTCAGCCCGTTTGGGTGGCCTAAACGGGCCGAACAACCTATCTGATGCCTTAGGTGCAATATATGGGTCGGTCAGTGAAGATAAAAAATCAGTGGGGAGTGAAACTTTGGATTGGTAAAATAACTATCAGTGAAACCAGCCCAAATAATATATTTTTTTAGTCCATTTATATCCTTACAATTTTAATGGAAACTCAAAATTTCCCCCACCCCCAAAATAAACCCAAACACAGAAACACTCGTTATAATGTGCTTTCTTTAATTTCTATAATAATACTTATTATCTAACTTAATTAATTAATAATGACAAATAATTGATCAAGTATTCATTAATAATGACAAATAATTAAATTAAACATTTAATTTCAAGTACGTACACACTTCATAATTGATTATTTAATTATTAATGAATCTATTTTAATGATTAATTGAGCATTATTAATGATTAAATATATACATACACATTTATTTAATAAATATAAATAAAACTTCTTAATTAGCATATATAATAATATTTTTATACTAATACCTTTAATGGTCATTTGACATTTTCATCTCACCGCCACCATTGGTTTACCAAACACATATTTTCTCACCGCTGGTTAGATTCTTATCTGTACAGTACCTAATTTGATCTGTACAGTAATTATCCTCATCAATTCAATCCCACAGGAGCCAATCTCACTGGTCTACCAAACAGGGCCTAAGTGTTTTATTCAGTTTTGAATAATGAAAACTTATAGATTACATTAATATTATCATAAAGAATACAATAAAACTTGGGATATTAATGATGTATTTTTATTTGTATATATTTAATGGTTAAGGTAATTGAGAAACTGTAAAGATTATCAAAACAATTATAGTGTTATCAACAAATTGGTTTAAGGGACAAAATGACCCCCGCTCTATCACAGAAGGGACAAAATTGCCCTTGAACTTTCAATTGAGACAATTAAGCCCTCTGATTCTCAAATTTGGGAGAATTTAGCCCATTCAAGGACCATTCTGTCCTATCTTGTCAAATTTGTGGGCTACTTTTTTTCTTCTATGTCAAAGTTCGAGGGCTAATTTTTCTATCAATTTGGAGTTATTTACTTATTTTATTTTATTTCATGTGACCCAAGTCCATCCAATGAGGGGTTAAATTGTCCCAAAATTGAGAATTAGAGGGCATAATTGTCCACTCGAAAGTTTAGGAGTCATTTTGTCCCTTTGATGATAGTTCGAGGGTCTAATAAAATTGAAGTTATTGACAAATTAGTAACCTTACAGTTTTACTAATTTTCATAACATTTCATCTATAATAAATGTTACTTATTTCTCTATCTAAGATTACTAAAAAGCTACACCCTCTATTCTTTTTTATTTGTCATCATCCTGGTCAAACAACTTCAACTTTGACCATTAGTTAAAAGAAAAATATGTAGAACTAAAATTTCAAAAACTATACTTTAGAAAACTTGTTTTCCAAACTTGTTTTCCAAAGTTTATGAGTATTATTTTAAAATTTTATTTGGGTTTATATATATTTTTTAAAAGATGGTCAAAGTTGAAGTTGGTTGACCATGATGATGACAAATAAAAAAGAACAGGGGGAGTACATTGGAAAGCAAAAGGCTTATAGTCTATCAATAAATTCAGTAATCTTATATTCTAAAATTTAGTTTCATTTCATCAATATTAAAGGTACTAAAATTTCTTATTTAAAGTTATTAAAAAGTTCTAGATTTTAAATTAAATGTTACGATAGTAAGCTTACATTTTTTGTCATTTTTGTAATAATAATGAAGGTTACCAATCTTCTTACATAAGATTACTAAAAAATCTATACAGATTATGAAAATACTTTTATAATCTTATCAATAAATTTAATGTTTTAGTTTCGTTTTGTCAATAATGGTGGTAATTAACAAAAGTTACAAAACTTACTGAGAGTGTAAGTTTATTAAATTTAAAACATAGGTTTTATATGTAGCAAAAAAAACATAGGTTTTATCAGTAAATTTAATAAACTTACACTCACAGTAAGTTTTGTAACTTTTCATCAATAATGAATAAGCTTACTAATTTTCTTATTTGAAGTTACTAAAAAATCTGCAATGGTTACAAAAAAGTTTGAGTTGCTATTATTTGATTTTGTGATCTTACATTGGTTGCCAATTTTCACATCTATTAAGGTTACTAAAAAAACTATAGAGGTTATAAAAAAAAATTAAGGTTATAACTTCAACGTTAATAACTTCTAAAGCTTCTTTTATCTGTTTATTCTTTTTTATTTACCCTCAACTTTATGTAGTATGTTTTTTTTTATTATTGAACCTTGGACTTTCACGAAGATTTTCAACATGTTTTATTCTTATTATATTGTCATTTTAATCCCACACGACAATGTTAATTTCACAATTTCAATTCCAAAAACTAAATCTCACAACTCAATCAGACACACCCTTAATTATCTATAAATCATTCTTTTATCAAATTGTAACTAAACCGACTACAATGTAAAGAAGTATAAAAAAGTAGGTGTACAAATTGGTTTGAAAATTAACACTTTACTAACTACTAATTCATAGGTGTTTCTTTGACCATCGAGAAACTGAATTTTCTCAAACTTTAATAAACAAAGAACTTTTTTTAGATAATTTCATCACTCATTAAGTAACCTCATATCCTTACTTTTGGTCACCAAATTTTTTTTTTTTAATCTAAGATTTTTAAAAAGGCTATAAAGGTTATAAAAAATGCATGATGCAATCAACATATTCAAGTACTTTACATATATAGTAATATTAATAATCTTTCATTTACTAATGAATATTACCAATTAATTTCTTATATAATGTTATTGCNAAATTTTTTTTTATATAAATGATCAAAAAGCTATAGGCAAATTTTGCAACCTTACATCTTTGGTTTTAGTAGGTTTTCATCAATAGTAATGAAAGTTACCAATTTTCTTATCTAAGGTTAGTCAAAAAGTTTAAAGACTTATTAAAAATGTGATAATGCTATCAACAAATTAAGGAAACTTAATTTTTTAGCGACTTAAATGACTTTCATGAATAATGAAGTTTACCAATTCTTTAATCTAATTAAACTTACTAAAAGAGTTCAATGGTTATCTATAAATATATTATTTACCAACTAATTTAAGAATCTTACATTATTAGTA